>JAODPA010079267.1:925-12953 GCA_025585075.1 Nepenthes mirabilis | reverse complement strand
TATATGTAAATAATCCTACATATACATGATACATGTAAATAGAACCAACCCAAGTATGAAATTTTCTCTTCTATTCATATTTTATAATATTACAACAAGGATACAAGGTGTCAACCAATATTACAACATCCCAACTAAGAGATGCCACCAATCTTTAATTTCAAATAATGAACCTATCATTAGCTGAAATGATATATCAACTGTCAATTGCGAGAATTCCATTCTCTTTCTACCCCACTTTCTCCAAAAGGTTAAGAAAATGGCAAAAGGTGTATGCAAGTATATGAAAGAAAAGGCCATAATCAATCAGCAATGTCATTTAGATCAATCAACAAATTACAAAATCATTATCCAATGTAGACAAACTTTTTAGAGCTAAATATACAAAATCAATCTCCTTGCTCCAAGCCTGTCTCAACTTTCATCTCAAACTTCACCATAAATATATTCTCCTCAAAGTTTCAACTGAGGTACTGTCATCCTTGTTATATTATTACTTCATGAAGTCAACAAGCCATATGGCAACACAAAAGAACCCCCCTTACTGTTGGAGACAGTTGTAAGCTGTCTTCACAATTTTCAATTCAACTGATGTTCCACCCTAATTCTATTTGCTGGAGCAATTTCCCCATATAAAGGTATGCACTGGAAATGGAACTGTACATGTCCCGCTTTCTTTCATTCCAAAAAAGTTGAAAATGCCCCCATATTTTGAAATTATTTTAAAATTTTTAATTTGATAAAGGAGGGGGGCAAGAGAAATGAAGAAACAAATCTTTAGATAAAAAGAAATTGCACAGCATCAGCACGGGAGAATCTGCAAAGAAATGGCTATAAATGCACAACTATCCCAAATTGAATGCCTGTTAGCTTTATCAATGAGCTGTTAGCCTTCTATATCACTCGCTTACTCACTATCCATCCCCCAGCACCACTATCACCACTACCTGAAAAGGGGCATCAAAGGCCCATCTCGAGACCAATGACAATCCAGAAAAGATAAAACAACCCTTACCTGCATCAAACCTAATGCCATGAAAAAAATTCCAGATTACCATTTTCTACCACATGATGTACATGGATGCCAATCTAGATATAATATAAATCCTCAAAATTTACAAACAAGGTAATGAAAAATTAGCATTCTAGGAATATACGCAAAGGAATAAGCAGTTCATTATTTGCACTAGATTATTGAGAGCTTGTGTCTTTAAAAAAACGGAATACTAGGAACAGAACAAAAGGCAATGAGGATAATATTTCCAAAAATGAATTGCCATCACACAAATGCAAAATGTGGCCGAATTAAGGCAAACTTACCCTCCAGACTGAATCTCTCTTTGCGGAGCCAACTATAGATGGATGATGTGAACAGAATAAAATTTGACTGCATGTCCTTGAAACTGCAGCAACAGCTGCTGATGAAATCACCACTAAAGCCTTCACCATGATCTCTACTGATGGAATGAATGGAACTGGAGCTTCCAATGAATTTTCTGTGTCACTACAAACTCACAATCAATCATCCTCAGCTAGGTTAGGAAAACCTTTACCACAGATTGATCCTTTATCAATATCCCCACGCAATGAAGAGTTGCATGAAACTTTATATCAGATAAAAAACTTATTATAGTTAGAAAAGCACCACTGGCGAGCTTACTTTGACACAACAATAAGATGCTTCATTGTTATCCGGAGGTCATGGGTTCAAACTACGGAAGCAACCTCTTTGCAAAGAAAGGTTGTGCATATTTGACCCTCCCAAACCTACAAAGTGGGAAGCTCATGGACTAGGCTGCTATTTTAGGAAAGCATCATTGGCCTCAAATTTTGGATTTAGATTAGCACTCAGTCAACAAAAAATTTAGAAAAAAAATTAAACCAATCCCAGCTCAAAAAGAGCTCATTAACAGAAGTCATCTTTGTTCAGCATGGAAAATGATTGCCAATAATCTGTCTTCAACAAGGAAAATGATTGCTCATATTAGAGCCTTACAGAAGTAAAATAAGTATGGCTGGACCATTGGTGGCCACTAGGAGGCCAGGCTCAGCACTCTCACAGCCGACAGCCTAAGAAGCCAGACCAAGCTATAGGCTTAGCCAGCATATTACTTTTTTTTATTTTAAAAATATTTTCTTACTTTTATGAATAAAATAACACTTTTTTAATAGTATATTTAAGTGGAGCAAGCTGTATCAGGACACAGGGTGGCATGTGGGCAGCCAACAGCTGGGCAAAGGGACCATAAACCACTGGGCAGCAAAGCATAGGGCTTTAAGCCACAACAACCAAACCAGTCCACTCTGCACCAAAAAGCTAACCATGAGTGAGTACAGGGATGAGAATGGGAAGGAATAGTCAGAGTGGAAATGGGAGATGACTAGAAATAATATTTCTGGTACTTGCCAATTGCCACAAATTGGATAGAGTGTCTACCACCTTCAAGACCACCATTACTCTCAACTTCTAGAGCCAACACCACACAAATGCAACCACCCCTCGGAGATAGGTGACAGGTCGTAGGTGACAGTGGTGGTGGTGGATAATCCTCATGGCATATGGGCAAGCGATGAGGCAGTGGTGGCACAGCAGCAGTGGAAATGGTGGTGAGCAGTGTGTGGCAGCAGCCACGGGAAGTAATGGTGTGGAGTGGAAGGGGTTGGAAAGGCAAAAGTGGTGGAAGTAGCTAGTGACAATAGGAGGATGGTAGTAGTGGCAGTGGTGGGGGGTGGATCTGGCTGTGGCAGTGACAGGTAGAGAACTGGTGATGGGTGTGCAAGGTTATTCTAGTGCATGATGGTTGTCGTGGTCATGCCAATGCTTGATGCTGAAAATGCTCCACTCCTAGCACCATCCCCCCTCCATCCACCATCCCCCCCTGCCCTTTTAATTTCTAAATTGCATTCCTAATAATAGCATAGCAACTACCAAATGCACAAGGTAATGGAAACTAAGACTTTTCAACTCCCTCCATTCACTCTATCATACCAAACAGGCCAGGAGATTTTATCTATAAACAAGTATTAGAAGTTGGTGCTCCAGTAAACATGATGAAATTAACTTTATCTTATGTTGGAGAAAAAATTTTAAGAAAGATACTAAGTGCGACTTTATTCAGGGAATAACAATCAACCAGCTGTGAAGAAACAGAAAACAGAAAAAGGGTTAAGCAGAAAACAGCAAAAGGGTCATATTGTGGCTTTGTTTAAATAATATAGTGGAGACGAGGACAATTTTACAAGAGCGTTACCACCTCCCCTTGTGTCAGTTATTTTAACTCATGCAGTAATAACACTTTCCACTCAAAAATTCCAACCAAACGATGGAATAAAAATTGCATTGGAAATAAGCCTAGAATGGAACAGAATTTCCATCCAACGGCCTATTTCTGGTTATTTTAAACGAGATAGTCCTTTCTTTTTTCTCTCTTTGGGATTATAAAGATAATGCTTCTCTCAAGTTCTTTATAACCATTCCACTCGTCAAATATATACAATCCTATGCAGCCTCCCCTTCATTTCTATAATCATTAACAAATCGCCATAATATACAAAATAAGAGAGGTTTAAGAATAAAGAACCAAAGGACCAGCAGATACCACATTTCTCAAATTACGACCAACAGAAGACAGAAATAATATATCACAGAATTACACAGTTAGGTTTTTTCCCCCTAAAAATCTATCAGGCAGATGCAGGTGTCTGTTTTCAAACGAACCAATAAAGTAAAAGAAACTCATTTCTCAACTTTATACCTCAAAACACGACTCTCAGCTACAGCTGAAAGATAATTTGCAAATTCATTTAGAAGTCCCTCTGAAATTTGTGGAGCAGCATCAATAATTCTTTTGGTGGCATCATAAGCAGCTCTTCGGATTTCCCATGTTGGATGGCATATCAAAAACAATAGTAACTGTGTAGGGCTTTTAAAGTTATAACAATATCATAAGCCATACAAGGAGATCAACCAGAAAGGCAAGCTAGTGTACCTGAGACAGTGGCTTAACAGAAAAGGCCTCCAACACCCTGCAAAGTCAAGGAAAAAATAGTTCATTGTCAGTACTCTGCAATAGCCTAAGTACATTCGCCAATTGCAACATTGAACAGTTTCAGACCTTCTTGTATGGCACACCAACAGCGCATCAAGAAGATCAACACAGACCAGACAGTCTTCAACCGCTAGCTTTGAAGCCTACGGAAGCATAAACAATCAAACACAATAATTTATGGAGATTAATTACATGTTTGAAAAGGAGGTGAATGACATTAGAATGATTATATATCCTGGAAAGGAGATCCAAAGTCATCCAACTTCCCATAAAAGGTCAGCAAAATAAAATATTGATCTCACAGATATTTGTCAAGACATGAGATCAAAGGCAGAAGCTCAATAACAACAAAACTATATGATTGGGGGCTGCAACATTCCTTGGATCTTTTAAAATGTTTTGAGTGTCATAATTCCCCGCGGCCAAGGACCAATCCTACTGGAACCCACCTAGAAAAAGGAAATTCTCAGCCAATAGCATCAGCCACATTCTTGAAGATAGGGGGACAAGGTCCAATCCTGCTAGAGAAATTTTCAACAACAAATTCCTTGAAAAGCAGAACATCAAGTAGGTGCCTGGGTGGTGCATCCATTGCAAGAACTTCACTCTGACCTTTTGATCACATATGCTCAATTTTTTTGAGAAAGAAGACGCAAACATAAAGAGGAGCAAGAAGATTGGAAGCTGATGTTATTCACACTATGGTGCCGAATACAGAAGGAATACAAGGTACAATGTTTTTAGGCAGAGAACATTGATCACATCAAGCCAAATTCTCTTCAATAAGTAATATAAATACATGATCTCAAACCTGCACCGCTTTCACTTGTTGATAGATTAAAATGTGCAGTTCTTTTACAAGAAAAAACTCTTCAATCCCTTCTTTTTTGTTGGGTGGATCATAGGTCAGCATGGAACATGGTTTCCCATCAGATTTTGGACGAGTTGCTTTTATTTTCCCCTATCACTTATTGTCACGTACTCTCGTTCATCTTAAACTTAAATCAGGCCCCCCGGGTCACTTAGATGAGATTCGTGCCTCATGTTTTGCATTACATCATCTTCAACATAAGCAGCAACTTATTCTATTTCACAATCCAACCACTGCCCACAAGCTGCACTGGGGATTATGTGTAACAAAGACTGCATCTAGTTTTAGAAGTGTTGATCATAAATCACAACATGCATAAGGCACTATGATCAAACTTCAAATAGAGGTATAATCCTGCTCCCTTTCCCAGCTAAACATTCATTGACACAATATGAGTGAAACAAAGTGGGAAAATAATAGGGCAATGCCCTCAGAATGTTGGGTAGTGCAGAATACGACCACTAGATCGATGAAGAATCTCTGCAAAACCTTCTCTTTGACGAGACTCACATTCCATCAGGACCACTGCACCTGATATCCAAATAACTGAGAACCCTTCCAAGACCTCTTCAATAAGCTTAGCAGTACAATGGTTCCTAATGTGATTGGTCCTCCCAATTGCAGTCTAAAGAGCAAAGCTCACTGCGGTCTTAATTTTCCGCCCAAAAAGTGGGGGTTTTAAAACTCGTTAGTCAAATTACACACTTTGCAGGGCACTACCAATATTTCACCATCTACTTAATACTTCTATATGTTATGAAATCCAGTACTTACCATAGCAACTTGTACCAGCGAAGGTTCATTCTGAGATATCAATGACCACATCTTCTCCTTCACCGCAGCCTCCTCTGGAAAAGAAATTTTGAAAGACTTTTAGCAGGATTGCACGTGAAGAACCAAAACAGTAAACTAATATCTTGATAGTCACCATCCCACTTTAAGTAAAATGTTCTGTATCGCACCTGCTTTGGTATCAACAGCTGCAATTTTTGCAACTAATAGCAATGCATAAATGCCATCCAGACGCTGGACAACTTTAGTAAATCCAGTTTTTACTAGTTGGAGAAGAGGCTCCAGCAAAGCTGACATCTGAAAGATATAATGCAAATGTTGTAACTGATCAAAGAGTACAACAGTCAGAAGAATATTAACCAGTGATGTTAAAGGTGTAAGGGGCGTTAAGGCACAATGGATCCCTGGGGCATAGGTACAAAGTGTAGACGTAGGCCTAATGGAAGTGAGACATCCATTTATGAACAATGTACATATGATATTCTTGTAATAATTTCGACTTGTTAAAGTAATAAGAGAATTTGAAAAACCAAAAAATATTTTTGACAACAATAATAAACTCATAATTCAACTAATAATACAAAATGTAACTTTAAGTACAACTTTTCACAAATATACAAGAACAATAAAATTCATCAACAAATCTAAAATATTGTCCTAATATACTCATAGTAAAGACTAATATTTATCATCATCATCAAACAAGAGTTCATCTTTTTCTCATTACTTGACTTATCTGCTAAAATAATTTCTTCATTTTTATATGTCTCTATAAGTTAGAATGTTCATCATTTACAAGCTCCCATGGATTAATTCTAGAAGTATTTATCGTTCAAAGTTTACACAATCCCCAAATTTGTTTAAATGTGTCGCCTCATTTACTTAAACAATTTCAGCTAATAAATCATCTATTAAAAAATCATACTCAAATACAAATTCATTATCATCATTATAGTCTCCACCCATTCTTTCAATGAGTAACCCATTATTTTCATTAATCCCAATTTCACAAACACTCAATCACATTTAAAGTAACTATCAAATTTAATGATAATTCAAAAAGAAAAAATTAGTTTTATTTTTTAAGAAAAAACTAGATGTACTCTAGGCGCACACCTTGAGCCTTAACAAAAGGCACACACGTGCCTGTCGGAATGAGCTTAGCTTAGATATGTTGAGGCACCAGGCTTCGGGCCTCGAGCCTAGGTGCACTTAAGGCTCGCCTTTAACAACAAATTAAAAAGCAACAAGTAAATCAATTTATTTATTTACATCCTCGTCACTACCTAAGGAAAAAAAATTGCATCCTCACCGCTAGAGTTACATCATCATTTTTGCATATAGCTCGTAGGCAGCGAAGATGCCCCCTTCGTAAAGCCTCCTTCTCCTTGAGTCCCAAAGCAACAAAGCAAACTAAATCCGGTTGAATTGCAGCCGCAAATCTGGCTGCCCAAGAGGCAACAGCTGACAAGACTGCAAGCTTTACTTCTTCATTTCCTGGTGGAAAATACAAATTAATTACAATTGGTATCATATGCATAAAACTATTTAGGAAGAAGAAATGCAAGGAAAACTGAAGTTGCAGAAAAAGAAGTTTCACAAAAGGGAATCAACTCTATACTTGAATAAGTCAAACAAAGATAACAGTATAGGTTCTATAGAGACAGTAAAATTTTACCATCATCCTTGTAACAGGAAAAGAGAAAGCCACATATAGAAGAGGACAAATTGCTCAACAGTTTTCCCCCAGGTGCATTGGACAATTCTTGCAGGGCATTTACCATGCCAACCCTCTGATAAGGAAATGCAAGCCTTCCTTCTGAGCCTATTTACATCCAGATCATACTCAGAATAATGTAGGCATATTATTAGTACCTCATCAGTCCAGCAACATGCGTGAAAAAGGAACTATCTCAAGTCACAGGCAGAAATTCTTATTTAGCACACGAGAAAGAAAATCCTACCTCCAATTACAGTTTTTATAGAATTAAACATTGCTTCAATAGCATCTGGATTACTGGACTTCTGGCTTAAACACCGCACTATTGCCAAGGCCAAAATCCTCCTTTCCTCATCCACATGGCGGGCTTGCGTTAATACAACTAACAGAATTTCCATAGCATACTTGCTTAAATCAAGACTGACTGATTTAAACAGCACGACAACGGACTGCAAAGCAATTTCAGGATTGCGTTTCAGCATTTTCACAACTGATGGGACCACAATAGTTCCAAATTCTTCATGTGAAAGACACGACAGAAGTTGATGAAAAGCTTCACTAAACCCCTCATATGGTTTCTCTCTTGCATTCAAAACTGCGTTAACATACATATTAAGGAATGTTTGCTGCACAGTACAAAACATATGTCAAAACTGAACCAGAAGGACCCAACACAAATCAAGGAGAAGTTAAAAGGAAGATAACAAGAGAAACATTCAAAATTGCACACCTTCCACTGGTCAAACAAAGTGGGTTCTTTTCTCCAAAATTCCAGTAACAACCATATCAACTGGGGACTGTCTTTGTAAGATATCCTTCCATCTTTCAGCTCTTCAACATAAATTCTAAACATGACCTGTGACTACAGAAAATACATTCACAAGCATCAAAATCATTAGCTGCTAAAAACTGAGGGACTTTCTTGAAAGGTTATCCTTATTGCCACATCAAAACTTGTTATTGTCACTACTATACACAGTTCCCACTAGACGCTGCTGTGGCAATAACAAAAGGATATTAGTATGCAAGAACTCCCTCACTGACAAATGAAAGCTTCTACTTGGATTAACCTGGGAGAATAACTGAAAAAACAATCGCTTGCATGCCCTTCTCTCACGAAAAGATCCCTGCAAAACTATGTGAAGCAGTGATGCCTGCACTACAATCACTCTTGACAAGGCATTTTTTACGACTGATAGAAACTGGCTCCTACTCAGGAGGAGACAGGACCATTTAAGGAGCCTGTAAGACCCTGCATGTACATGAAACTTTGCCTGCTTCTCCATGAACTGAACAAGAGATGCCGCAAAACTTTTCATAAAGATACCCTCATTTATAACTTTCAAAATCACATCATCCACAGCTTTCTTCGATCCATTATCATCATAAATATATAGTGTCTTAAAAACAATATCAACCAGCACTGCTGCAAGTTCACTGGAAATATCTGCACAGTTCCAACAATGAATACAAAAGAACACTCCAGGAAAGAAATATATATGGCATAAAATAGGTATAATCAGTACCAAATCAGATCATAAATTTATTAATTAGTTCCAGTACAAAAATAAAAGATGACAGCAAGAGCAAAATGAATAATCCTCATTATTATGCATAAAAGCAGACATTTTAATTGAATAAAATAATACACCATCATCAATGACTGATAGGGCATGTATAAGCATGGAACACACATCTAGTAGGAGTGAAGCTGATAAGGATAGAGATTACTTTCCGCTATGACAGCTAGGAATCATATATAGTTCATCTGACTTCTCATATTCATTTCATTTGCAATTGATTTTCGAGAACACTACAACGTTTTTTGAATATTACACAGAACTTCACAAAACATTCTAACTTCTATTTCTTGGTATCACCAACTGGTTATAAGCAGCTTAACTAACATAATAACTGATGTACAACATTGTTCAAAATTCTGATGCTGGAAATGTTGAGAAGGGGACAAAATATGAATTTTCTCTAAAAGTTTCAGATCTACATGGTTTTTGTCTGATCAAAGCTTTGGATATTAGTGTGAAATAAGAAACAATAATATGTCATAGCAGATTCTTAAAAATTAATTGAGAAATGATGCTTTGGTCTGGAAGCATCTGGGGATGGAATGCATTTTTTTTTTTTTTTTGGCTTTTTCTATCTTTCTATGTTTTCCCTGTCCACTTTGGATATCGCAATAAACCATTTGTGTCCTTTATTTTTTTTTAAATTTCTTCTACAATTCCAAAACATTTCATTTTGTCAACATCAACAATGAGAATGAACGGCTAATAGCATTCACAAAGCCAGATGCAAATGGAGAATAAATGTTAAAAGTAATAGTTAAGATGTGATTTAAAGACAGCAGAGGGAATGAATACTACAAGAATAATAGTAAATATAAGATAGACCAAACATGAGTTACAAACTTCAAGTGCCAAAAATAACAGTACTAAACAAGACCTTCATCATGCTAGAACCTATGAGGGATATCTATGGTAGTGGTCAATATCCCATTTTCATCAACATATTAGCCTATCATTAAATGTTCCCTATGCCTGAGAAAGCAACATTTAGAAGTTACAACACATAGTTTCCTGTGTTGATTTTGAGAACATATGTCTTTGTAGAGTTACACTTTTGCTTTGTTAATTTGCTAAACAGTAAGTTCAGCTCAATGTTAAATGAACTTTATGTCCAAATTTGCATACCTAATGATTCATGCTCAATGAGTTTTTCTTAGAGGGTGTACTCAATGATTAGTAACGGTTTATGTTCAACACCAAGGGAGGCTTCATGGTGTCCCTCTTTCAGACCAAATGATCCTTGAGTCCTTTATTAGGAGTAGACGCCAGATTTCACTGAATCAGAACCATAGTCAAAGCACATAAATTCTAAATTTATGCCACGGTGATCTATATGGAAGGGTACTTTTGTTAATCCATTCTTGTTGTTAATGAAGAAGAAGAATTGAAGGATCTCACGCAGAGAAAATTTTGCTCACATAGATCTTATATTTTTGCCAGAATCTATTGATTATCATGTATGAATTAGCTCTTATTACTTCACAAGACTTTGATTTCCCGTACCAGTCTAGCACTTGCCTTGTTAGTCTTAATGTGTCCCCAGGTCTGTTTGGTGTTGTTATCTTCATATTTGCAATGCCGAGAAGAAAGGATAATGTTTGGTACAAGTTTATTGCAGTTCCCAGACGGCCATATTTGAGCAGGGATGGAGTTTGAGAAGTCCAATTTTTGAGTTGCTTGCACAATATGTGTATCCTTCAGCAAGAAAAAAATTTGCAAAAGCAGGAAAGGCCACCCACATCTTTGAAATTTTGGCAAAAGCTATTGAGACGTTTACCATCTGCCAGAAAAAGTTGGGTAACGTTTACAAAAAACTCCACATTGGCTTTGTAAGCATACAAGAGGTCATTAGTTAATAATATGAGATGTGTGCTAACAAAGACCTCTTGGATGAACAATGATGAAGAAAATGTGAGGAGTGAGCCCTAGTTGGGAAAAATCCCTGGAGAAAATTCACTAAACTTGGCAGCACACTAGGTGGCCCAATGCATGAAACTTCCCATCACCAGGTATAGTGACGGACAGATATTCATAACCTAACCATATATTAAAGAAAGGTTGTTTCTAGCCATCAAACAACAATGTTGAAGAGCTTGAATATAGATTATCGGTGACATCAAGTGTTCATTCCCAGCCTTCGTCCTATGTCCAGTAAATAAGGATCTATGCAACACTAGTTTCATATAAGACCACAATATATTTTCCTTATACAAGTTTTGGATGTAAAACACGGCTTAATTACTCTAATTCACACATACATAACATTATCACACAGCAGTATTGTATAACTGGGTCACACTAAATAACAGTTTCTTGAGATCACATCTTTCGTATAATAATCCCTATTCAATTTTATATCGAAAAAAACATCGTTTCAATTAAGTTAATGGAAATCAAGGTTTTTCTCTACTCCAAATCATTGAGTATGATTTTGAGAATCAAGGCCCTGGTTAAAATATCTAATTGCTAACCCAACTTTTTGTTGGATGCAAAGTGGATATAGTAATAACCAAAAAATTTTTATTTTCACTGCATTTTTTATTTTTATTGCATTATACTTCACACCAACCACACATGCACTAACAGCCCATTTGATTCATTGTGCAGGGGTTGGGAAAGAGAGGCACAATTAGGACTGCAAGTAGATAATCGCCAGCATAGTGATTAATGGTTAGCCCATGATGGTCTAACACACCGACTTTTTTTATTCCTGTTTTGTCATTTTAATGCCCACCCACCCCACTAGGTATAAAAAAGAGTGAATATACAAAGTTTGATTCTCAACTTTCATAATAAAATGCCAAAATTTTCGCCGGGTGCAGATGAAAATTTGAAGGAGCACCACACCGTCACCACTCCACTAGCCAAGCGGAAATGAATCATAACAACTCCCCTTCCCTCCCATAAAGTACACAGAACCCTGAGTGAAGAACCAAAAAAAGACCAAGTAAACGAATACACTGAGAGGCATAAGACAAATGCCTGAAATCCTAAATGAAAAAATATATATCTA
>JAODPA010079266.1:0-27164 GCA_025585075.1 Nepenthes mirabilis | reverse complement strand
GACCTTAAAATTTTATTTTCTTATCTAAATTAATTGTAATTAAAATTATATTTTAAAATTCATACTTTACATTTTTTACCCCTTGAAATCAAATATTTAGCCAAAATGGCCAAGTGTTGTGTTTTTAGAATAGCAAAAGAGCCATTGAACTATGTAGCTTGGGATTGATAGGCTGAATATCTGAAAGACAACATCTATCACACTTGCTTTATGATCCATAACTAATGTTGCTATCACGCTTAGTTGGCTTACTGACTCTCCTTTTTGGCATTCTTGTCTCCATCCTCTAGTGTGTTAGGCATTTCCCTTTAGCATCGTTGGCATTCCCCTAGCTGACGGACATCTTTTACTAGTATTGTGAATACTCTTTCAGCTAACAAATAAATATCGACCGTTGCTTAATAATAATGTATTGCTCTTATTTATTGCGGGTTCATTTTAGATTCTTTTGTTGTTGCTCGCTCTCAAGTTCAGTTGGACAAAAAAAATGTGTGGTCTCAAACAACAGATCATGTAATATCCTAGGTTTTTTTTTGTCGTTTGAATTATGAATTATGTGGTATGGGAAAAAAATTATTGACACATTAATTTAGGCTATTTAATTATTAAATTTAGAATATTACAGGATACGATTAGGGTATAATTATTTCAAGTAAAAATATTATACATAATTGGGGACAATGGTTTTATGATTTATAAAAATTATGTAAATCCAATATAATTATTATTGAATACTAATTTATCTTTTAAATGGTCTAAATAATANAATGATAATAAAGTAATGCGGCACTTCATCTCTTTCTGGATGCTTCTTTGCCCTGCTGCCGTTTCTCTCTGTCGTCTGTCTCTCTTAGACTCTCTCGCTCTCTCAGTCTATCTCTTTCCCTGCCGTTTCCCTTCCTCATTCATTCGATCGATCGTTTCTGGCGATTCCGTTTGCCCTCATTTAATCAGTAAGCCGTTGCTATGGGTTATAAATAGAGGCGTGCGGTAGTGGTGTTGGTCGTCCGAGCCTCTGCAGACAAAGCTTCCTGTGCCAGAGTCGCCGTCGTCTGGAGTCGTGGTCGCCGTTGCAAGCTTGAGCCAGAGAGGGTGTCGCCGTTGTCAATCGGTGCCGCAAACCCTTGCCGCTGCAAACCCTAGCCGTAGCCGCTGTTAAACCCTAGCCGCCGCTGTTGAATCAGGCAAGTAACAATCCTCGTTCTGCAAGTATTATTCCTTTTTCTGCAAGTAAAACTCCTCTCTTCCTTGCAAGTAACTCTTCTGTCATTTTGCAACCGATCTGTCTTTCTCTCTCTAAGTTAACCGTGTTCCTCTCCAAATGCTATTAAATTAGTGATGTGTGTGGAAATTGTTATAAAAGATGAATCGGGAAGACAGAGTTCGTGTTCTCTTGGTCGATGGCGCTTTGGTTGATGATATGCGGGTAAGAATGATGTACGTATATACGTATATGTGGAAGTATATANTTGAATACTAATTTATCTTTTAAATGGTCTAAATAATATAAAAAATGTTCTATTACATGTACTGCTCCATTTTTAACTCTTTCCATTCTTCCCCTTCCTGCAGGCGGCACTGCTGCTTCACTTATGCACCCACCTCTCTTCTCTTCACCTCTTGTCTTCTTCGCAACTGTGCCAGCACCGTTGCCGTTGCACTGCCGCCGCCACTGTAGCTCAAACTCTACCCCGTTTCATACAGTCCTTGCGCCACTAAGTATATTTTTCCCATCTCTCTCGCTTGCCCCTATCTGCTTAGTTGACTCTCCGTTTTTTTTGAGACTCTTCGCATCTCTCTCCTGTGCCTCTCCATTTTTTCTGGTTTTTGACCATCTTCTTTGATATCGTGTATTTTTCGGGTTGAAATTGGAACCCTAAATTTGATTGTTGAGTAGTTTACAGATTTGAAATTGGAACCCTAAAATATGCAGATTATGAGGGCCGTGATTCTGAGGTGTTATGACAAAATTTACAGCATATAGCAGGGGCTTGTATCTGATTTTAATCCCTCCAAAGCACTGAAAAAACAAATTTACTGATTGCATTTTTGGTAGATGAAGAGGGTCTCGCGTTTTTTGCTCTCTAATTTTATTTCTGCATGTTTGTTACTTGCAAATTGATAAAATGAATATTAGCTCGTTGAGCTTATATTTCCATATCAATCGCCTGCTTGCAAATTGTTAAAATGAATAGTAGGTTGAAAAAAATATATTCAATTATTTTTAAAATCTCTCAAAAAATATTATTTAATTGGCATAGGCTGTCAGGATGGATACTCTGCTGTGTGTAGCGGATATTTAGATTTAAAATAATATTATAGAGTCTAATTTAAATATTTTGGACAGAAAGTCTAATATGAGCCTCTTATGGAATGTGTGAGTTCAAATAAGATTGTCCCAGCAGAGACAGATATTAGAAGGAGAGAGTAGTAGAACACGGTCCGCTCTTGTTCTTCTTCCAGCCAAAATCAAGTATTTCCATAATTCCTACTTCCCTAATTCATTTTCTGAGTGTAGCTTCCTTGTTCCTGCACGAGTCTTGCATGATTTTGGCACTCCAGAAATCATGGTGGGCCTATGTTGAATAGTGTGATTTATGTGTTGAAGCTGTGGTATGTTTTTGGTGTTGGGTACATGTTGATTATGCATAACTCTTGGTAGGAAATTTTGTGATGTAAACATAATATTTTTGATATTTCACCATAGGATTTCTGAACCTTGCTTTTACACCATGGGTAATACTCGGTTTCTTCTTATCTTTGAAGCCATGGCGTAGTAAAATAGAAGAACAGAGGAGTTTGCTGGACGGCTGGGGCTATGCTCTGCTCTTGTTCTTTAGGGATTCATTCACATGTGAATGATGGAGGAGGAAGGGGTATTTAATACGCTAGTAAATTTGAGTAATAGAAATGATGTTTAAATATTTGACTTTAATGGTGCGATTTTGGGTGGAACCATGGAGGAGCTCTATTCTGGATTTGTTGCCCTGCTGTGTGCGTGAAATAGAGGAAGAGGAAGAGTTTA
The DNA here is from genome assembly GCA_025585075.1 of Nepenthes mirabilis. Lineage (NCBI taxonomy): Eukaryota > Viridiplantae > Streptophyta > Magnoliopsida > Caryophyllales > Nepenthaceae > Nepenthes > Nepenthes mirabilis. The sequence goes on along the minus strand of JAODPA010079266.1, from coordinate 24,139 downwards.
AATTTGTGAAAGTAAACATATAAATATTTTAATGACTTCATTTAGTGGAAATAAGTATTTTGATGATTAATTGGGGTGTAAACTATCCTAAGTCAATTTTGTTAAATTGAAAGTGTTAGTAAATAATTTCCTATAGGTATATTATGGGTGACCCATTATTTAAATAATTTTTTGAGAGTTATATTTTGGGCGACCTAATATGATAAATGTGGTTTTACATATTTACTTATGGATTTTGTACATAATATTGCCAGGAGTGTCAAGTGATGAATTTTAATAAACTAATTGGGGGACATATTTAATCTCACATAGTTATGATATTGAGTATTATGGTTATGTTCTAAGCATAGGAAGGATTAGAATTTCTTGGGGTGTTGATATTTTAAGGAAACGTTCTTTGTGATGAGATTAAAAGTTTATAGATGATAGATGGATTGTTCTTGGTATTTTGAGGAAATGAGAAGCACCTTAGGCTACTTTGAGATGTTTATTGACTTTAGATTTGCTCATTTGATTATCTGTTAAATTATTAATCATTTTTCGCCTTCTACAAATAATCTTGATCATTGTTGTATTAATATTTGATCATTGGCGTCTTCTTATTTCAAATCACATTCCTACCTTTATTCTTGACATTGCCTGTCTTGGTAGGATATGGTTGAGGATTATACGTGAAAATAACACAAAATTATTGGTGTATAGATCTTGGATATTTTGCATTACGGTCTAATGTGGTATGACACTTCGTTCTACATTTTCTGAATAAAGTAAAAGAAATATGTATAAATGCACTATAGAATCCAGGAAGATAGAGCCATGGAGTCTCTGATGTAGTCCGCAATATTCGATACTGGGGCCATTTTGGTAACATAGGGATATGTGTTTTTATGGTTATGTATTTTTTTTGTAGTACCATAAGTGTATTGTTGTGTGCTATATTCTGGATAGTTAGGATATCCAATAATTATTGACTGGCCAAGCCACAGATTTGTGGTTAGATGCTCTTGGCATTGCCCAACGGGGTGATGGATAGTAATCTTGAGGATTGTACCCAACTAATGAGGGGTTAATTTATTAGCCTTTAAGTTTACAGTGATGTGAAATATCATCCTTGTAGATTCTTTATGTTAATATGTGTAGTATGTAGCATGAGCATGTATAAATCCTTGAGTCCCTGTTTGTGCTATTTCATATGAGCATTTATCATCTCATATGTTTTATCTGGCACATGGTACTCATGGGTTATTATTGTTATATTATTAAGTTCTTCGGATTTTATTGGCCTCTCTTATTATTGTATTTCCTAATTATGGAATTACTTATTAGTCATTTGGCTCATTTAGTATTTATTATTATTATTCTTCTTCTTCCTCTTTTTTTCTGGTTCAAACTAGCTTAGATGGCTGTATCTTTATGGAGACTGCTCAGAGGAGTTGTATTTTGTGAATTATTGACAGTCTAGGTGGGTGCCTTTAAGTTATATAGTTTTTATATGTAATATGCATAAGTTGTATAATGAAATATAGAATATTGAATTATTTAGATAGACTCTTAGACTTTACATACCAGATGACATATAGAGATTAGTCCATGTTTTGAAGTATTTGTGTTAAAGAATGTATGATATTGCTACAAATGACAAGGTTATTGGATTTTAGCGTCATTGTCCAGATCTTCTATAGTTGTGTAGTCCGGGTTGCGACATATCTGGCTCAAACTCTCATGGGTTGTATGGATTTGAGCTGTTGACCCAATCTTATCCTTGAATTCCTGGGATCCGAGACAGGTATGTTCCTAACAAAATGTTTTATAGATCATAAGTTCATCGTGAATTTTTTAATTGAATGGGTTGATCTTGCTCTAGAGGCCCGATTTGATAGAGTTTAAATGGTTTCATTGTCAAATTCTTTCACATTGCACTGAAATTGCTCCTTCCCACATAACACAGCCACCGCTAGTGCGTCCCATCCAAAGCTTCAGATGCATTAGGTTTTTGCTTCTTGAGACTCTCTTTGTCTCTCTCTACGTGTTTTTTCTCTCTCTCCCCCAAATTCCGGTGTTCAGTTAAGCCTCACCATCCAAAGCGATCTTAAACTTTTTTCATGCAATTGAAGTCCTATCCAAGGTGACTGGAGTGTTTACTCTTTTTTGTGTTATCTGCTTGCTTCTTCTGGCCTTTCTCTCATTTGTTCGACTCAGTATACAATATTGCAACCATTCACAACTCGATGATATTCAATCTAGTTTGCTTAGATTTCAGTTCAGTTTCTTCCATAATGTGATGCAAGTAGCTTTGTGATTTCTATTCTTTGTGTGTTCAGATCTAGTTATTTTATGCTGGCATTTATTTTTATCAGCATGAATTTTGTGATGTTAATAGAGGTGTTTGTTTGGTGATGCGTCTTTTGATGATGTGCTGGAATTAATTCAAATTTGCGAGGTGTCTCTGATGCTTTAGGAAATAGAATGTATGTTACTTTTGGAAATTGGAAGCTTTGTTAACTTCAGAAATATGAAGCTCTCCCTATTGTTCATTAGTTAGCTTGCACTATGTTAAACTTCGGGGATGGGTTTGGTGCTGTCATGGGACTTACACTGTTCTTTTCATTTATGGAAATGCACGGAATGAGAATAAGTGGTGGAAATAAAAATGGAGATGTAAATGCAAATATAGGGTTTAATGGTTTGTCTATTGTGATTAAAGCATCTTCATCATATTCATTCCTGTTCTCTCCTTTTGATACCCATCCCTCGATGGATACGAGTGTGAGAGTCAGGTGGTTCTGTTGCCGAATTTCATCGTTGAATGGTGAAATTTCCATTGTGTGCTTATCAAATCATGCATGGAATACTATTCTCAACACCATTCATTGCATTCCACATTAGTCATCTATAATGTGATGCACAAAGGAGCATCATGCTACTCCCCCTACCTTGAAGTTGTCAACCACTTTACTTTCATAGAAATTTTTTCTGACTATATTGCTATATTTCTTCTTTTCTCGTCTTTCTTTTCCCCCCTTTAACCTCCTTAACTTCTGAATTCTCTATAGCATACCATTCAGTGTTTTTCCCCAACATTTTACATGTCTAAATCTTTGACAGGGACATTTACTGTTATCTACGGCTCCTTTGCATTCTCAGTATTGTAATCTTATCTGATGCAAACATATTCCAACTTCCTGATTGATAAGTTTATGAATGGATTAATCTTGCTCCATTACGCCGCAGCTTTTGGAAAAGCTTTACTAGGTTTTTAGTGGAGAGGACAGAAATATGGAACTGGAGAAGAAAGAAAAGAAGAAGATTAAGAGCAGGAATCAACAGCCCATTGAGAGAGGTTTGTGACTACTCTGCACATTTTTTTGTTCATTTGAATTGATTGTTAATGTTGTATTTCTTCTGTTGTATTTTTACAATATTATCTCCAAACACTAGAGCGTGAGCCAACTCATTGATGATGTTGCGCTAGTCACGTAATTCAAGCCATGAAAATAACCTATTTGCAATATAGGGGTAAAGTTTCAGACATCTAACGTTCTACAGACCCTACGATCTAAGAGCTTGTTTACTAGGCCTCCTTTTTATCTCTGAGCACCAATTATGTCTCTTTGCAACAATCACAGTCATTAGTTTAGTTTGTTATTTGCTGTTACCATTTGTCTTATTTGTTGATTTGTAAAGTTCCACATTGAGTTCTCAAGAGCAAGATAAGTGTTCTGTTTCATGTTGGTTAGATTATGTATTTTACATTTTTACTGTTTCTCATCATGGTAAACTCCCAATCTTGTTTATTCAATACCCCCCCCCCCAAAAAAAAAAAGAAAAAAACTAGGATGCACAATTTTTTATTGCAAGATTCATGGAAGTATTAACTAATTGGATGGTGAGCATCAAATAATCCAAGTTAATGGATTTTTCTTTTTGTTATTTATTTTGGGGGGAGGTGGTGGCTGTTCTGGATACTGGTCTGCCCCAGGTGGGGCGTGTACTCGGGTTTAGTCAGCAACTCTCACAAGTAATGATCACAGGAATTGCACTGAAGTAATTGTTTGTCATATTTCTTTGAAAAGAAACACAATGTTGATTTCTACCTCGTCAGCTATTTTAGGTCATATCTTTATTTGTCATATAAAAACTGGATATAAAGAATTTTAGATATTTTATCTTGTAATGTGCAAGTGGTTGGTTTATGGGTAGATAGGAATTCCTTATAGTAAAGAAATGCGAGGTTGTTACCAACCTTTTTGGCTCTCTTAGGTCATATCTTTGTTCCTTTATTTAAAAAGGGCTATGAAGAATTTGAGATATTTTATCACTTCAGTGGCCTAAGTAAATCTTAGGCTCTCAGCAAAAAAGACGAAATAGCATGTCGCTTGTTCTACATGTGATAACCGGCTCTTGGTATGCATGATTATAAGGGGAGCTGATATTCTGTAGCTGTGTTTGGGTTCTGCTGGCTAGATTTAACTTCTTTTTTTGGGGGGATGGGGGGGGGGACTTTTGTTAACTAGATTCTGCTTATGGTAAAATTTTGTTATTTCATCTTCCACCTATTAATATTTTCCAAAGCCTCCGATGTTCAAACTTTGTTCTTGAAGAATAATATAATGTATAAGCAAAGCTCACTTGGAATTATTTTCAACCCGTGAATTGGCATGTTTTTAATAAATATCTGCGTTAGCTAATTTTGCTGTTTTTGATGGTCTTCACTCTCTATCTACTAGTTGAAACCCTTTATGCTGCAGAGGTCAAATTCTCGTGGAATCAGGATACTTATTAGGGTCTTCTTTGTTGGAAAAGGTGGCCTGTGTTTTGTCAACCAAATCAGAGGGGAACTCTGAGTTAGGACATTAGCACATGTCAAGCTTTCTTGCGTAAATTTGTTGGATGATATTCACATCCATGTTTTTGTAGCACATGCCATCACATTGAGATTCCTGCCATATTTATGGAATTCATCCCCTAAAAATTTGAATGGGATTCATAAATGGCAACTGTGATGGGCAAAGACTTTTTTCCTAAGCATTTTCTGCCCAGTATAGTGTCTAGTCATGCTACACTCTCCTTTTATGGTTCAGAATTTTCCTTTCAAACTAGAGATTCCTCCCTCGATGACAAAAGGTCTTGGGCCCCAGAAATGTGGTTCTTGGAATATTGGCTATAGCTTTGAACTTGACCTCTCCAGAAGAAACCAAGGTGCATCTTTACATCTTCAAGATCAAGCAGTCAATTTGGGTTTCTGGGTCCTTGTTTTTCAATATCAAATATCCAATCACAGCCATTTTACGATTCTCAAACCATCACAGAATCATGGAAGTTGGTATGAAATTTTCTGTTGCAAAGGAAGTGGACATGCTTTTGGGAAAATGAAGCAGCTATGCACAGAACTCTGTGATACAAATGAGTGATAGAAGAGATCACCAATCTATGATTTGTATATCTTTGTGAAATGCATCTACAAACTCAATTGCTTATTGATCAGAGTTCAAACGTCCAGAGCCTCTTAATTCCAAGCCTTTTTTTCTGGAGAATCAGATCATTACCTTGAACATGAACTATCTTGGTGGATTATTTCAGCTTTGGAAGCTTTCAAACAAAGAGTAAGTGTAGTGTGACAGGCACTATTGCAAAAGGTTTCACTCAATAACTTTTGCAGCAAACTTTTATAAATTTTGGATTTTGAGAAACAAGTTCTGAAGCCATACCTTTGAATTGGGAGGTGATTGGTCTATTTTGTCAACATGTGAGAATTTCTGAAGTCATCTAATTTAAGGAAAAGCTTGTTCCCAATGTCTTTCCATCACATTTTCATAAAGATATCATCAGACATTTAACATGGAGAAGTTCATTTGTCACCATATATCATGGTATCCAGATCCAGAATAGATATTATGTGATAACAGTGATTTTCTCCATGGTCCTGGCATGTATAGTTGTGCATTCTAAACAAAAGTTAGGTTTCAATGATAGCACACCAAACTAAAGTAGAACATGGATTGATGCTTTAGACTCGTGCCTGAATAATCACTGCAGAGAGCCTGTTATCTTCAGTGATGCAGCCAACATGGTGGAAGACAGACGTCCGGAGTCTTAAAGGAAAGACTTACAATTTTAGCCCAAATCATTGAATAATCAATCTCTTCACTCTCTTAGAGCTCCAAAATCTGTTTTCGTGTAATGTAGAAGCCCATAGGTGAGGTAGGACAGTTTAAAGTTATTGAGGTATTTGTTTATTTTCTTGGACATTATCAAGGGCATCCTTGTGGGCTTCAGAAAGTAACGTGTTCCTCAATATTTTCATGATATAAATGTGGAAATGAAATGCTGCAGAAGAAAGAAAGATCCTGATCAGGTTATGGCCTATGGGGAGATACGAAGGTTTTTTAGATTTCAAGATTATGTAAAATAGGTTTACGTTGATTTAAAAGAAGAGTGATTTCTATATTACTATGGCACATGACCCAGGGATTTCTCTCCAGAGACTGAGCCTAGTAGGATTACACATGCTTAGCATTCCTCGATTTTTTTTCCTTTAATTTTTTAATGAACACATATTTCTGCAGATTGAACTTCCTTTTGATTTATCCTTTCCTGTGCGTGCATGCAGACACACCTACTCTCTCACACACACACACTCACCTTCACACTTGCACTCGTGCTCTCTCTCCCACACACATGTTGGAATTCTTAGAAACTGAGCTTCATTTGTACGAAGTTTGCAGATTGAGTTCAAGATCTGCAGAGCTTTGGTGCTTCATTGTGCCTAGCACTTCTAGTAACATTGTGGTGGATTCATGAAGTTTATGAGCGTATTTAGGCTAGGATCTTTTTACAATCACCATCATGTTGTCATAATGAGCCAAGTTAGATGGCTTGAATCAGTATTCCTTCTGCACTCTTAGTAGGAAAAGACTGGAAAAATGGCAAACTGTGAGGAAAGATGAGGGCAATTGTCTTTTGGTCTAGTCTGTCTGGCTATCTGTCCTTCTTGTTCACCGTATCTTGTCAGTTACAAGGGTACTACCTCTTTCAGCAAATGATATGGTTCCTTAATTTAGCTGCGTCATCGATTCCACCATGTTTCAACTTCCATTGCTACACAAGAAACATACGGCCTTCCTTGTTCTTTTCAGATGACAGCATAGTGGATTCAAGCCCATCTGACTTTGAAAAAGACTTATGACTGGCCTGAGTGCCGATGTTGTGACTGTAGTAAATATTGGTGCTTTTATTGTGCTGTTTCATTTATTCATATTTCAATAGGTTTATAAAGAGATATTGTCATTCAGCTGTAGGCTTCTTTATCCTCTGATCACGTGTTTTCTCTATTGTTTTCTCCTGCAGCTAAAAAGAAAGCTTATAAAAATAAAAGGGTCCGTCGTTCATCAAATAAAGAGGATTCTTTAATGCATGAGGAAGAATTTGAGCCAGACAAAACTTATCAAATTTCTTCTGCGAAGAGTGGTTTCTCTGGAAAATTGAAAAGTATGTGGATGTTGTATGTCTATTCCCATGGTTTTTTTGTATGCCTTTAAATGCAAATAACAGTGTCATCAGAAACAATTTGCTCATCATGCAGTTTTGATTTTTTGTTTTGTACTTGTATCAGTCTTCCTCTGTTTTCCTGCAGGAAAGTATCGGAAAGCTTGTAAAAATAGGGACTACATATCATCAAATGAAGGCAGTAAGTCGATAGTCAAGGAAGGAGAAGATGAGCTAGATAAGGCTTATCAGATTTCTTCTGGGGATAATGAGTGCTCTAGAGGAATCAAAAGTAAGAATTGACGATGTGCCTTGTGTTTCCATGTTTTGATTCATATTATGTTTGATACACAGTGGTATTATTAGCACTTGAGTTGTTCTTTTATCTAAAGGGAAAAAGGATCATCAATTTCTTTTCGGTCATATGATGAGCATATGTGGGCTGTGCTCTCATGCTAATTTTTTGAAGATAGAATGAAACTGATGACATTGGATTGTTCTCTTTATACATTAACTGGTAACCGAGGATTGCTCTCTTCATACATTTTCTTGACAATGGAGAATGTTTCATATCATCAAGTATCTATGAGCTTCTGTTTTATCCTTTCATCATGTGCGCTTTTACCTTGTAGATAATACCAGAAAATCTTATAGAAGTAAAAAGAAGAAAAACCTTTCATCAAATGAAGAAAAGAAGTCACTGCATGAGAAAGAAGTTGAACCAGAATGTCAGATTCATCAGATCTCTTCTGGGGAAGAAGATTTCTCTTGCGGAATGAGAAGTAAGATCTTCTGTCTCTGTTTTTGGTTCTTTATTTTTTTGTAGAATGCATTAATTAAGGGGATTATGAACTCTTTACTTGACCCCTGGCATCCATTGCTTTTGGTCATCACATGAATGCTTTGCTTTCTTGCTTCTCTTCTAAAATTAAGAAAGAGACAAGTGGATGCCCGTTTCTTTCAATAAATTGTATTCTTCACCTTTGATCATTCCACGTGCTATTGAACCTCTAAGCTTTAAAAATGATTGCAAATTATCGCTTTCTCACAAAGTGCATGTTAATGAAACATGGTTATACTTGCCCAAGACAATGGCCCGGGTGGTGTAATTCTACTTCCTCCTTCCCATTGTACCTACCTCCTCCCCCCGCCCCCCAAGAAAAAGGAAAATACATTTATGAAGGGGTTTCTTTGGGACCAATGGGGGCACTTGTATCCATCATTGGATTTAAATCCAATGGTGAATATTTTAAAATAAAAAATTGAAGATAGTTGTTTTTTATTTTTTAAAAAATTAACATCCATTAAATAGTAAAGCCAAAAAAAAAATTATCAAACAACTATTTGAGGGACTTTTTATATGTTTAAATCTCACCCATTAGAATTTTTTTTTACCCAATTGGTGAGAGGGGAGTCAAAGGGGTTGCTACTCTTCCTGCATAGCAGCCCCCCGGACTGGTCTTCTTTTTTTTGTGGGAGAGGTGACAGAAAATTGTTGCCAAAACGAGAAGGATTGTTGCTGTGTTTGATTGAATTGTTCTGAATAATTTGTTTCGCTCACTGCAATCTTTTATTTTATTCTTCAATGGCTTTATCAGCTTACGTGGATTGCAGAATGGATTAAGGAACATCATGACAATAGACCAGGATTGAAGGTGCTACAACAAAGGATTGATGACTTCATAACAGCATATGAAGCAGAGGCGGAACAGGTGCTTTTTCCTTCCAGCTTTAGCCTCGTTCCTTTCCTTGTTTGTTGAGCATCTGCCACCATGATATTTCTGATTGCTAGCTAATCTAAAATGAATAAAAAAGGGAAAAAAAACAAAATTAAAGATTGCAGCTGCGCACAATTAGATCTTTGCAGCTATATCACTTAGAGCATATTTTCCCTAATGTGCACAGGGACGATTCTTAGAGTCAGAGTTGGTATTCTAAGCAGTTGAATTGCAGAAAACCCCTTTTTCATAGTGGTAATCAACGGGATTATCATTTTGTCTGAAGTATGCCACATTTTTTTGAAAATTTTCTGGAGGACTGGGATTCAATTTTCACAGATAATATTATATATTTTTGGTGTTCTGATGAATGCGACATTACTTGTGTACTGGAGTGAGATTTCTTGTGAATTTTCTAGTCAACCTATTAACTTACCCCTTTGTCATTTTCATTAGCAGCTGCATATCCAAATTCTATTGTCTTCTTCAATACCCACTTTTCTTTTGGTCTATTTTTTCTGCACAGGCAAGAAAAGAGAGAGAAGCACAGGCTGCGGAAGGTGGGTGGACAGTTATTGTACACCGCAAGGGTGGGAAGAAGACAACTGATCCTGAAAGTGGCGTTGCTGTGGGATCTGTTGCTCAGGCTGCTGTTGTAGACAAAATGGCAAAAAAGAAAAGAAAGGATGTTGGCTTAGATTTCTATCGATTCCAACGAAGGGAAGCCCAGAGGAATGGTATGCTCGTTCTAACTGATACCTCAGTTGCCTATTAGTAATCACTCTAACTGATACCTCAATTGCCTATTAGGAATCTAAGAAGCATGGGTACTAATATATTTTTTTGAAAATGAGGGCACAATATGCTGAAGCTTGTTGACTAAAATTTATAATCTATTTATTAATAAGGAGAGCAGTATATAACTGATCCAATATGAATAAATTGTGTTGTTACCTCACAGTGTAAATTTTTCATTATTCCTAAATTATAGAATGACTCATATTTGCTTTTGTTTATATCAAAAATCTTTTTTTTTTTTTTGAAAATTACAAAATAGCTCAATGGGTCTTAAATGTGTCGAATCATGATGGCCAAGTGTCACTGCCTTATACGTGTCAGATACTGATACAATAGCTCCGGAGAAGTGTTAGTACTTATTGGTTGCAAACCTGTCTAGTAAAAGTATCTATTTCTCTTTTGCAATCAAGTTGTACTTTGTAATCTAGCCGGTACTTTCTCTAATTCTGTTGTCCTGGCTCGGGAGTTATCTCATTTTTTGTGGTCCGCCAATTCTGATTTGTTTTGTGCGGGGTTACTGTGTCCATGTTTATGGGCTGTGTGGTTGCTTTTTGTCTTCTCAGTCTATATTGCTCACGACTGTTACCAATTTCAACTTTTGACCACCCAAATGAAAAAAAAAGACTCGATTTCTCTGAGGCTGACCGCATGGTGATGATTTCTTAAAAGAACGATGTTGCCTACGGCAGTAGCTAAACGAGCTGCATGCATTAGGATTCCCATGCTAGCAGATGTTCTATTATTTTGCTTGGCAAATGCTTCCTTTTCTAGAATGTCCCACACTCATTAGAGCAATTGGTAAGGATAACCTGAGGCATTGTGGTTTGGTCCGTGGTCATGAGTTTGATTCTTGTTATTCTATGCCTAAACTTCCCCCGGTGAAATCATACACTTAGAAGTTTGGTCCAAGCCACCTGAAATGAGGGTGAGGATATTTTCTTACCAAAGAAAGAATGTATACCAGTAGGGTAGTGCTTTTGTGGTTAATGATAATTTCACACACCAAGTCACCAATGCATATTTTCTGATGGGTAATGTTTTTGTGGCGGTGATAATTTAACACACCAATGCATATTCTTATAGGTTTTGTAATAGAGCCACTTTGTATTCATATTATTTTATGTGACGTTTCATCAATCTATCCATATCAGTGGGCAACCCATAAAAATGGATCCGTTGATGCACGCTCCACCACCTGAGGGGTATCTAAATGATATCTTTAGAACACTTATTTTTTGTGATATTGCTACCTTCATAATCAATGGGAGAGAGAAGTATCTCATCATGTTGAGTAGTTGATTTAGAATCCTAGCTTTTATGTAGCCAATGAGGCTTCCTCGGAGGGGGGAAAAATCGATCTAATTTAATTCTTTAATATCATGACTCTATTGGTAGTCGAATCAATATCGGAGATACTAGACAGTAGGTATGAATTCCTGATATGTCATCGACATGGCATAATATCGCGATTTTTTCGTAGTGTTGGGAGTCTAATATTGATGTATATCAGTCGATATTTTTATTAGTGAATTTAGCAATGACTTTTTTTTCCCCCCTACTCATAAAATATAATAATTCTATTCTATTGTTTCATGCAGAACTTATGAAGCTTCAAAGTAAGTTCGAGGAGGACAGGAAGCGGATACAGGAGTTACGAGCTGCAAGGAAGTTTAGACCTTACTGATGAGGCACGAATACATAAATAGAGCTGTAAATCAACAAGCAGTAAGAGCTAATACTATTTCTTATCTTGGGATTATTTAAATACAGATATTAGAATTAAGATAATATTTTAACTTGTTTTTTTTAAAGTTTAGTGTTTTAAATTTCAAGGATAGATTTATTTAGATCGTTGGAAGGATGATATGATCTCGAGATCATAACAAGTCTGTAAAAGAAAAATGCAATTAACAAAATTGAATTAATTTTATAAAATATAAAATAGAATTAACTTCATTAAAAGATGCATAGTAATGACCTCTTATGAAGGAAGTGTTTATGATTTTTGTATAGCGTGTTATTTGGCCATGTTCCTTTCCTCATTGATTCTTTGATGCTGTGGCAAGTTTCAAGACTAAAACCCTGAAAAAAATTTCTTTTGTACTTCGAGTTTGAGATGAAAATGTTCGATCTTTCTCTGGCACTCTGTTCATCTTCCCATGTTTTCCCAGTCCAGATTTCAGATCGAAAGGATACGCCATTAGCACTATAACTTCATTCCCTGACTGACTCTCGATCGACTATCCGTTGTCACGACCCGATAACAGCGAATTTGGTTTCTGTCACTGTTTCCGCCTGATGAACAATTCGAGGCCGCGATATCCGCCGGGGATAGGACGCGGCGGCGGGGGGTACATTCAGCAGAACCCTAATTTCCACAGTAGAAGCCCTCATCAACCGCAGTACGCGCAGCGAAATGTGGCGCAAAATCAACAACAACAGTGGATGAGACGTGCTGCTGCTACTGACGGATCTGCTGACTCCGATGCCAATAATGAAGTTGAGAAGACAATTCAGCCCGCGACTGTTGATTCGAGGTATAAATTCAAATTGTTGGGTTTTCGTTGTCCTATTTGTTGCGTTCACGTGTTTGAAATTTAGTGTTGCGTTCTTCATGCGCTGTGTTTCAGTTTGATGGCCATAGTATAGTGCGGTGATTACCTTATTCGGGGAAAGTTGTAAGCAATGTGGTTTAAACTGCTTAAAAATCAAAGCGCCTTATTATATTACAGTTTTAAGTTTTTGATTACAAAAAATTGAGCAAATTACAACTTATAACTTATGTTAAATGGATTTATTGTGTTCTTAAAAAAAAAAAATCTGAAATGAAATTTTGCATAGCAACTTATATGGAATATAAACATCTTTTTAGGAAGTTTGTGGAATGATCTAGTTTAGCTATTTTATAAAAGTTGTTTCAAAAGTAATATTTAACTACCCCAAAGCTTTTGGATTGAGTGGTTGGTTGTCGTGGTGTTGGCACTCGATGGGTCTGGAGTTACAAATGGTATGAAATCCATTTTAAAAGTGTAATTACATGGAATAGAGTGGGCACCTGCACTATATAAGGCATACATGTGAGTTTGCATGTTAGAGCATTAAACCATTCTTGTCTTTTTAATAGAAATATGAAACATTATTGGACTTTGACGTAAAAGCTTAGGCTTTTGGATTTCGTCAGTTTCTTGACAGATTTGTCGGTCATTTCTGGATTTGTTAATAGAACTTTGGAGAGTTATGGCCTTGAAAAGTATTATGTTCTTGTAAGTACTGTGGCTTAGAAACAGTAGTAGTTTTTACATGATTTTCAGGGATAGTGCTAGTGAGATGGGCATGTTTCTTGTGACTATTAAATGGTAGATATGTTGGCATCTTCGCTATGGATATAACAAAGGTTCTTGGATTCTTGTCTTCTTCTTGAGTCATTTGTTTCCATAGTTTTTAACTATATTGTAATGTGTATTTAGCATAGATTGCACACTAAGTGTTAAACCCAAGGAAAAATTTTAAGCATAGTTAATGGGAGATTTTATATTAAGTTTAGGACTTCAAAACTCGAAAAGTTTAAGCTTTCACAGTTGAGGTGAGCCTTAAATGATTTGGACCTTGAAAAGTGGGAACTGTGAACGTCAGTCAAATGACCCAGATAGAAGTATGCATGATTTGTGCATTAACAATAAGTAGGAAAACAAAGTCTGTTTTGGTAAGTGACTAGGAAATAAATACTGAAACTAAAATAACTATGTATTTTTGTAAGGAAATGAGCTATAGCTTTCTTGTCTTCTCAACTTTGAGCCAATGCCTTTGCGGATTGAGGGAGGCTATATCTCTCGTGCAGATGGAGACTCTCCATCTTCCATTCTCCGTTGTCCATATGAAATCTTCTCAACTTTGAGCCAATGCCTTTGCGGATTGAGGGAGGCTATATCTCTCGTGCAGATGGAGACTCTCCATCTTCCATTCTCCGTTGTCCATATGAAAGGGGATGCTTGTGATTTAACTTTTTTTTGAAAAAATAAAATATAAAATTAGTTATTTTAAAATGATTATATTAAAGCCATTTATTTTCAAATGGACGATTAAGATGGGGAAATAGAGGGGCTCCATCTCCATGAGAAATGTAGCCCCTCAGAAATGTTGCTTTCCTGGTCACTGCTTGTACTATGATGCGATAAGTGGCATGCCATTTAGGGATAGCCATTTTGGATTTTGACTTCCTGACACAACTTTTGGGGAAGGCATTATTTATCCATTGTTATCTGTTACTGTCTTTTTATTCATTATCATGAAGTTGTTCCAATGCTTCTTACTTTCCATCACAACTCTCCATAGCCACTGTGTTTAAGGGTTTGGTAACGGTGAGAAGTATTTTGGACATCTAGTCCATTCACCCAAGGGGAAAAATGATCATGGGGGAGCAGATTAAAAATTGTTCTTATGACATCCCTCATATATTCATGTGGATAATCTCATGCTTCTTGATTTGGAAGCACAGATTTGAAAACAGGTATACAAAATGGTTGGTAGTGATTTGAGGAACCTACACTATTCAAGTACTTGTTTTTGCAAGTGTAACCTTCCTTTTTTCGTGAAGTATTATTTAAATGTGTGCTAGGCGCACTTGCTGGCTCGATGTGGAACATCTGCGAACTTCTTTGAAAATAGTCACCAAGAATAAATGTCATATGGATTCTTCTCATCTGTGAAGTTTTATAGGTTCCTGTTAGTCTGGTAATTTGAGATGAAGATAGCTAAAAGCTATTTTATTTGATTTTTTAAGAATTATTTTGCAGCATTGTTGTGCGGTTAATTGATCAGTATATTTTTACCCTGGCTGTGCAATTCACTGATCTGCAAAATTTATCACTCAATTGATAGTATTTAGCAATATGGTGCATCTTGATTATTGTGGTTTTGTTGTTTGGGGAGGATACCAATTATCAAATTTTGTTCATGGATCTCCTTGGCCTTTTGATTTCACATATTTACTTCATCTGAATTTTGCTGATTGAAATTTTTTGACTCTGAGTTATCTTGTCTGTACAATCTCAATTTTTTGATATCATTGTTATATTGTCGTTTGTGTTTGAAAGTGACCCTTAAATGAATATCTCATCCATGCATTACTTGCACTTTCTAATTGTAAACGGAAACATCAGCTAACTAGTGAGCTTGTTGGTGCCTTTGGTTCAGCTCACAAGATTGGAAGGCAAAATTGAAGATCCCACCGCCTGATACTCGTTACAGGACCGAGGTGCTGTAAATAATTACGCCTAATGATTACACATCTATGCTTGCTTCAGATTGATTTTGCTTGTTTTAAGGCATATAAGTTCATCTTATGATTTGTAATATAACATTTGTGCTTGCTAGAGATTGATTTTGCTTGTGCTTAGGCATATATAAGTTCATGAGTTAATTTCTCATACAACATCTTGCTGATGTTTGCAACATTTTGTCAACTGAAGTGAGGTGTGGGGAATTTCGATGATGCCTTAGGGGATTTAGGAGATTTTAACTGATAAAGAAACAAAAAGAAAAGAGCAGAGGAGATGGAAAAAGACCTATGCTTCAGCTTTCGCTTGTCTTTTGTGTTGGCAGCTTACACTGGATTTTCATTAATTTGTACCATGCTGTTATAAATTTTGAAGAAAAACAAGTTCTAGGCACTTGTATGTCCACTACTTAGAAAGGAACAAATAAAATTGTGCTGTGAGTTCCTCCTTTTGGATGGATTACTGTTTGTTTGGGGATTGTATATATTATTTTACGATTTTATCTATTTATTATTTCATTAGGTGCCCTGCTTCTGCCACCGCTGTTGTTTTTGGGACTCTTTCATTGCCTCCTGGATCATGAGGAACTGTTTAGTTGCGTATAATTGAACTATTTATGTGGGTTTTATCCTACAAGTGACTTTCTTGTGTAATTTTTTTCCGAGCACTGCTCTTAATTTACCTGCAAATATGCCTTAGGCTATGTCTTAATGTTTTTTGGAAAAGTGCAATTCGCAGCATAGTTTATTGGGTCCTTTAGTCTATTTGTGAAGGGATTCTTGAATACTTAACATAATTTTTTTTTAGATTTCATTGAACTCTCAAACTGTGCGTGAAGGTTTGACTATGGCACCATAGATACACATATTCCTTGAGCTCATGGATTCGCCATTGAAGAAGCTGCAATTTTTTGAGATCCTGTTGGTGATGTATCTTTCCCAAAGCTAAGCTTAGTTTATCTGTTTTTACCACTATCACAGGATGTCACTGCAACTAAAGGAAATGAGTTTGAGGATTATTTTCTGAAACGTGAACTGCTTATGGGGATATATGAGAAAGGGTTTGAAAGGCCATCCCCAATCCAGGAGGAAAGCATTCCAATTGCCTTAACTGGGAGCGATATTCTTGCTAGAGCTAAAAATGGTACTGGAAAAACAGCTGCATTCTGCATTCCTGCTCTAGAAAAAATTGATCGTGACAACAATGTGATTCAAGGTAACAGACTGTATCATTTTATTGATTATTGATTGTTCCATAGGTACCACTGATGAAAATATTGGCTGATAAGTGCAATTATTCATTTCACCAGTACTAATATTCTTGGATAATGTGATAATATGCGATATGTTGCCGTATTTGCTATATATTTTAATATGTTAGCCAAGACATGTAATATTTTTTGATATTTTTGTCGATACGGCCATGTTAATTTATGATTTTCTATTTTTTTTTCTTTCAATATATCTGATATTAATACGTATTGTTTGATTTATCTAATAGCAATATAGCTACAACCATAATGATTTGGATATTTTCATCTATGGCTGGTAATAAAGGTAGCTGTTTGATGTTATGGCTCAATGCATAAGCACATCATTTTTCTGATATCAATGATGCTTCCAATGCAGTTGTTATAGTTGTTCCTACAAGAGAGTTAGCCCTTCAGACATCCCAAGTGTGCAAGGAGCTTGGCAAGCACTTGAGAATTCAAGTTATGGTCACCACTGGTGGGACCAGTCTAAAGGATGATATTATGCGCTTGTATCAACCGGTCCACTTGCTGGTTGGAACTCCTGGAAGAATACTGGACCTTGCAAAGAAGGGTGTATGCGTTTTGAAGGACTGTTCAATGCTTATTATGGATGAGGTATCTCTTCTGTAATTTTAATTTGATTGTTTTAAAGGTTTTGTGTTGCTATTTATGTGCTTCCCATAGATGAAAATATCGGTATTGGTGTTAGTTGCAGCCGTGTTGGTATCGAACATTTTGTACAATATATATCGGTATTGGATATATCGGATGGAAAAAAATTTCTGAAATGTCAAGACTGTTTCTATTGATATTTAAATATTGACCGATACAGAAACATATTGCTATGTTATCGTGGTATCGAAAAATATTGATATTAAGGAGCCCCGATACGTATAACTATTGGCCAATATTTGCATCCATGGTGCTTTTGCCATGGATAAAAATATCGGTATCGGTATTAGTTACGGCCATATTGGTATCGAATATATTGGAAGAAAAAAGTTTCTGAGAATCATAAACTGATAAAGAAATATTGATTGATATATCGTGATATATTCCGATACGGAAACATCTCATGATGTTGTCTTGGTATTGGGGGTCCGATATTGATATATATTTGCCAATATTTTCATATGGCTTCTGCTTTTTAGATTACTTGAAGGAGCTATATGGATAAAAATTTTCCTTTAACTCTCTGCCTTAGCTCCATATAAAATATTTTGTGTAAGTTACAAATTCTTGTCGATGCATCTTTGGTCTGCCCTTTCATTATTTTCCTTCATTTTCTTGGGATCATGAATAATGGAATAAGAAAGCCTAGATTTAATGCCAATTTTGGTTGACTGCATATCTGAAAAGAGAAAAAAAAATACAAACAGTTGATCAATAATCAATGCTGATATTTTGACCCATTTTCTGAGGATGGAAAGAAAACTTGCAAGTATTCTGATGGTCTATGCATTAATAATCTTCAGGCTGATAAGCTTTTATCTCCAGAGTTTCAACCTTCAGTGGAGCAGTTAATTCGCCTTCTTCCTGAGAATCGACAAATTTTGATGTATTCAGCTACATTCCCCGTGACTGTCAAGGAGTTCAAGGATAAATATCTGCGAAAACCTTTCATAATTAATCTGATGGATGAGCTTACTCTCAAAGGTATCACACAATATTATGCCTTTGTTGAAGAAAGGCAGAAGGTGCACTGCCTTAACACTCTTTTCTCTAAGGTTTGCTGCCCAATTCAGTATTTACTGCATCTTTTCTTTTATGCTATGTCATGGATGTTTGCAGTGTTGACTTACGCATTTTTAATTGGATTTTCAGCTTCAGATTAATCAATCAATCATTTTTTGTAACTCTGTTAATCGAGTGGAATTGTTAGCAAAGAAAATTACGGAGCTTGGTTATTCTTGCTTTTATATCCATGCTAAGATGCTCCAAGATCATCGAAACAGAGTGTTTCACGATTTCCGTAATGGGGCCTGCAGGAACCTTGTTTGCACAGGTATATCATCATGCTCTTTGACTCTTTTGAATATTAACAAATATGAACCTTTATATTATGCAGAGTCTCAAACTTCAAGGTCATGTTGGCATTGATTAGTAATTTCCGTAATGAGGTCAAATTACGCCATCTCCTGTGGTTCTCTTGTAGAAAAGCGACATTATTTTTGTCTTTTCTGAGTTGTGTTACTGCATATATCTATAGAACTGTAATGATTAATATTGCTACAATTAGCACTCAATCTTTTAGGGGGAAAAGGCCCTGTATGTATCTACCTAGTCTCCAGAACCTCTTTTTATTTGCCTGTTGGTTGTCCTCTGAACTGCTGCTTTTAGTCTTCTAATTTGGTGGTATACCTCCATTTGCCAACCATATTTATCCATGCAACCTCAAATTGGACCATTTATGAAGTCTGCAGGCATTAGGTTGTAAGATTACTAATGAAACCTTTGCTGGATTTGAGATCTCATTTAAAAACATATTTGTCATTCGTCTCCCATTTTCTTGCAGTTTTATTCACGATAGTACAGTCGGTGTTTTATCAAAATTTTTATTTTCTATTCAATGAAAAGTTGAAGCATTATATTTTTGGAAGGACTCATTTAAATCTAATAATAGTTACATAGTTATGTTATTCCAATTTGTATTGGATTAAGTCTATTATAGAGTTCATGAACTTAAAGAGTTCATAAAGTCTTTTTTTATTTTATTATAAATATTTTATTATGAATAATTTCTTAATTCTTATGTAGTTAGAACGTTCAACAAAAATAAAAAAATAGAAACTTTTTTTCTGTACAAATTTGTATACCAAAAAGGCCTGGTTTGAAGCTAATGTTCTTTTTCATTTTGCTCATTTTCAGATTTGTTTACAAGGGGTATAGACATTCAAGCTGTAAATGTTGTCATCAATTTTGATTTTCCTAGGAATTCGGAGACCTATCTGCACAGAGTAAGTCAGCTTTAGTTTATGATTTCATTCCCAGTGTATGATCTGTCTGGATATACTTCAATTTTTATGTTGTTCAGGTTGGTCGCTCAGGAAGGTTTGGACATCTGGGATTGGCTGTGAATTTGATCACCTATGAAGACCGCTTTAACTTGTATGCTTTTTAGTTTAAGAATCCTTCTTGATGCTGCTTTGCAGTAATCAGTTTCATGTTTCTAACATTAAGCGCTTTCTTCTTTCTCCGTTGCTTTCAGGTATAAGATGGAGCAAGAACTTGGGACTGAAATAAAACAAATTCCTCCACAGATAGATCAGGCTATTTACTGTCTTTGACCAAGTGAGGAAATCTGTGGTAATTTGAAATTAAGTTCTTTCTTAGTCATATGTTTTGTGGCTCCTCTTTATACTAACCAAATGATAAATAGATGTAAATATTAGGCCCCTAATACTGATATTTTTCGATACCATGATAATATTTAATATGTTTTCATATTGACGATTTATTGTGATATATCACCGTTATTCAAAATATCTGCAGACATAGCTGATATGACCGATACGGTCCTATCAGTTTATGATTCTTGGAAATATTTTTTTCTTTCGATATATTCAATACCGATTTGTTTTATACTAATATGGCTGCGATCTATACCGAAATTGATACCAATACTTTCATCCATGATACAAGGGCATGATACCCTCCCTCATTCAACAAGAAATTAAGATTTCTTCAAATACAAGTACTAAAGCAGTGGAATTATGTTGTTAATTTTCTTCTCTTTTTGATCAATCACTGCAGTCGATTTTTGTTACGTGTGAACTGTCCTTGTTTGTTCCGTGGGCCACATTAGGGGTTCAACTATAGGTTTTCTTTTCGTGAACTTGTTATAGTCATGCTAGCAATGCAACATTGTGATGAATTTGGCATGAAATGACGTAACCACTATAATTCCACACCATGGTTGCTTTGTTTCGTGTTGCATGGCTTTTGCTGCTCATGTTTTAGTAGTTCAGAAATATAAAACACGTCAATTGTGTAGTGCACATTCGGCTGCTTCAAGTCGAGTTGTTTTTTAAAGATTTAAAGTATGGATTGAATTAAGAAGGCTGCTCCCCCACAAAAAAAAAAGAAAAAAAAAACAAAAACAAATAACTCTTGCATGGATGGGGAAGTGGAAGTTCATAAACCCAGAATCCAACTGCACGGTCAATTGCTAGAAAATTGTTCTTGGTAGATGAGGGTAAGAAAAAACACATGAAAAAGTCCTTTGTTTTGACTAGACCTCACTAGATGTCATTTTTTGAGTTGGACTAGGGATTTTTGGCTGGTACTGATCATGCTTTTGGGTCAATATCTGATGTGCTATGGTTCAGAGATGGTGTTGCATTGCGGAGCTTCAATTCACTTTACCTCCATACAGTAGTGGAAGAAAACTAGTCGTAGATGAGGAGTATGAATGAAAAATATTGATACCGGTATCGGTTGCGATTATATCTATCGGAAAATACGTATCGATATCAGATATATGGATATATTCGGCCGATATCTTACTGATATGATAACGTATCACAATATTGCCACGGTATTAGGATATGTCGGTATCAGGGAGCTTGGTACCAATATATATTGACCAATATAGTTAATATTGGATGATATTTACATCAATAATGAGGAGCATAGTGTGTGGAGGGAATAAGTTAGAGGAGAGGGCGCTGTTGTCCTGAACTTTCATAGTCAAAGTTTAAAGAATATTCAGTGCGCTCAGCCTTTATTTCATGTGCAATCTGACTTGAATATTTGATTTTGGAGAATTGATCATGATTTTTGTTACAGGAGAATGCTTCACTTTTTTAAAGTCCAATCATTAATATACAACATAGAATATGAGGCACTAGGTATAAGAGCAGGATATCTTTAGCAAAAAAAGAATTAGGGCAGAGGAGTGAATAGGCTAAGGCTTTGTTTGATTTGAAGAAAATGATGTGTTTTGGTTGCAATGAAGTAAAATTGTATTTATTTCCTTGGTTTATACATTATAGTAAGTGTGGGAAAGTGAGGGATGAGTGGATGAAAGTGTCAATACTTGTCGTAATTATACCGACAATATGTATTGATATCAGATATATTGAAAAAAATTTCTAAGAATTATAAGTTAATGGGAAAATATCGGTTGAAATATAGGCCAGATATTGGGTGTAACAGTCAATGTTTTGAATATCAGCCGATATGATTGTAAGGTATGAATCCCAATGTAATGATGATTAATTTAATTAAAGTGATAAATTTTTTAGGTTAATTGAGATTTTAGATCAAAAAATTAAATATTGGATCGGTATAAGTTAGGAAAAGTGGTGTCTGCTTTATGCTCAAATCTTTTATTCTCTTATTGTTGATATTTTCTATAATTCCTAGGCATCTCTTATTCTAAATACTCATGCATGCCTTAATTTTATACTTAAATTATTTTAGACCTTACATATATGGAATCTTACTACCATTTCATAAAATTTTATAAAATACACATCTTAAATTTATGCAAATCATGCTTAAGTGCTAAATTAAAGCTTTTGTATATTTCTAAATTAAATAATATAGTTTATTTTTCTAAATTATGCATTAAAGTTTTTGCATATCTGGTTTATATTCATAATTCTGCAATGCCAAATATTTAAAGAAATATGAAGAAAAACTCTACATTTGCTTTGATTAATGAATTATTTTCTCCGGTATGAGAAAAATAAGAATGATTATGTATTTGAGTAGAGTTTTTAATTTGGCTAAGTGTGGCCATTGTAGAGTATTGACGGAATATATTCGGCCATGACTATAGGGATTATATATAATCGGCCTACACATAGGTTGTGAATAGTAATGTATGACTTTTGACTATATGAAAATAATTATAATCTTAATTTTGATATTTGCTATTAGTTGATGAAGTTATTATCGTTTTTTGGTCATTTACATGTTAGTATAATTTTCAGTATGATTTATGTATTTGTATAGTTTTGGCATATTTGATCATAAATATGTAAAATTAGTATGATTTATGTATTGGTATAAATTTTGGCCTATATGATATGTAGTTTCCGCTTTTGCATGAATTATTTGAAAATTTATGTCATTGGATTCTCAGAATTTTTGCTTATGTTATTATCTTAGCATGTTTCGTTGATATATATCCAGTATGAATATATATATATATATTATTGAGTGTTAGGCTCATCATTACCTTTTTTTTTTGCTAACCTTTTAGTTGAGAGGGTTCGGATTAACTTGCAGAAAGTTCAGGGATTTGGGGGAAGGTTTTAGGAGATTAGTTTGGAATACTTTTAATTGTGCTGTAATAATTCAGTTAAGTAGATGACATTTTGTTTTATTTCAGTTAGTGTTTGTTTTTGGCCGCTGGCCAATGATATTATAATGATGATGATTTTTAAGTGCAATTTCAGATTTTGGAAGCTTAGTTTTGATGATCGGATTTTTACTTGATATGATTTTATTTATGTATGGTTTGGGATCAATTTGTTGGCGATATTCAGCTACTTTCAATTGTGGCTTTTGGTCTTGTGGGTTGATCATTATGTTATTATTACTTGGGCCGTTAAATGGTATTTGATGCAAGTTTGTGTTTCGGTGTAGGTTTGGACTTAAGTCAATGGAATGAAGAATTGATTTATAGGTTTTGAATTTGAAATCAAATAAGATCAATGCAGGTTAAGAAATAAAATAATTTGGATATTTCGGGATGGGGTGTGGGACTGTGACAACGACAATATATCATCTGCCGATACTTTCTTATGTGGAAGGAAAGATGAGAGAATTGGATGGAAGTTTTGTTACTCTCTAAAATATAAGGAAATGGAGGCAAATGAAATGAACTGTGCTTTCAAGTATTTGTCTACTTATTTAGATTAATGGAAGGAATCACTAATAAGATCAAATTGGTAATTTCATCCTTGTCTTCCACAAATTATATATCTAGTTTGTATTTTTGCGTGAGTTGAGGGTCTTTTTCCTTGTTATTTGCTTGTAAGAGATCAAAACACTTACAGATTTTGCCGTATCGGTGATGCAATGCAGCAAATTGGCTAATATTTTTAGTTAGTTTAGAGTATTTAGAATTTTATTATTATGATATATTTGATAATGATACGTATCTTCCAAGACATTAGATACCAATATAATCACGATCGATAACGATACCAATCTCTTCATCCATGATTGATATTGAAACCTGTCATTGAAAACCTCTTGTTGTGTTATTTTGGGTGGTATTAGGGGCACTCGAGTATTATAGTGTCTCATTCATTAACCTATGCTACCATACCCACGTAAGAATAGATTGATTAATAGGTTTTTCATTCATTCGTCTACATACCGAACATGTGACTGATTATTTGTGTTGTCATTTTGTTTTACCGTGCCCCCGACTAGGTGCAAGGGCTTATCTGTGCTCGGGTTTCTTTGCAGGGTCAATGAAACCGCTGCATGGGAAAATCACCAGCTCTTCTGGAATGACCGACCCGATATCCAACACTGTGTACGTACCCGCCTCACTGACCTTCAATCATCTTGTTGCAAATCTCGAATGTCGAACTGCTACTCAAAAAAAGAAAAAAAAAGAAAAAAAAAAGAAAAAAAAAGATAGTCTA
>JAODPA010079255.1:11240-27163 GCA_025585075.1 Nepenthes mirabilis | reverse complement strand
AAATTAAAGTCAATTTATTATTAAAAATAAAAAAATAATGGCCGAATGTCTATTAATTTCATGTGTTCTCAAATCAATCAGTGTTAGATAATGAGTCATTATTGAAGTCCTAATCAAAAACATATTACCCTTAGACTTATCCACTTTCCACGTCTCGTATTTGTTCGCTCTTTTTAACGTTTATTATCTATAAAATTGTTTACTTAACATTATCAGGGCACTTGGTCTAGTGGTATGATTCTCGCTTAGGGTGCGAGAGGTCCCGAGTTCAATTCTCGGAGTGCCCCCCACGCGTACATTATTTGCATGTTGTGTTTTTTGACCTTTTTCAGGAAAAGAACGGGCTCTGGGCCGGCACACGTAGTGGGCCGTTGAACTTTCTCAAGGAAGCCCAACATTGACAAGCCCAACCGCATAGCTTGTACGTCGGTTCTTGAAGAATTTGCTTCGATCAAATTGAATTGATTCAATTCGATTTGATTCAGTTTTCTGATTTTTTTTTTTTAAATACTAAATTTACCTAATTTCAATTAGCATTTACTATAAAAATAAAATTTACATTCAAAAGGCACTGACATAATAAATAATAACTATATAAATTAGAACTTTAATATCATTTTATGTTTGATTTTCTAAATTTAGACCTAGCTTAAGATTAACAAATATAAATAAACACACCAGTGGAAATATAAATATAATAAAGAGCAAAAAATAGAGCAATTTAATATGAAGTTCGGCATAATATCTGATGGGTATACTATAACTGGGCTGTTCCAACAGTCAAAAAAGGCCCAAATAGCATGTTAAATGGCCAACTCCAACGTTGACCCAATAGGAAGTGAATGTTCAAATCTTGAAAGACCCAAATCCTAAAAAGCCCAAACGCTCGCCCGATGGTCAACACCAGCTTTGACCGATTAAGACACAGGCAGGCGGGCAGCTAACTCACGTCCAGAACGGTTAACCCGAGTATTGACCAGAATTACTGTAACAGCAGGCCAAAAATAAAAAGGCTTTTCATGGGCCTGTCTCATTTGATCCCACGAACCAGCAGACGGCCAGCAACAGCTCTTTCCCTAACCAGCACCTTCCATAAACTCAGCCAACATCCAAAAAGGATACTGACAAAATCAGCACCCTTTTTATAAGGAAGGCGCCAGATTTTTTCAATTTCCTGCCAATTGGGGCTCTCTAACGATAGAATGCATGGAAGGAAGGTGTATAATTTGAAAAGCCGCTGACTGCCAGAAAAGGAAGCAATCTCAGCAAGTTTGGCAACCTGCACCTTCCTGTAGAAAGAAGGCCGTCCAGAATGACACAGGAAATCACACCTTCCAATCAAGGAAGATCACCCTGCCACCCTTTAAGTAAGCCCTGGAATCCTCATTCAGAGTGTGCAAACTTCTACACACGCAATGCCCACAATGACAACTAAGACACAGACATACAACTCTCTGTTCTCTGCTGACACTCAGAGAACTCAAGGCATACAAACGTGCTTCTTACAGCCATTTACTACCTTCCCACCATCTAGATTTAAGAAGACAGCATTACCTCTCTTTCATCTGGAGATCCACACACTCTTGCACTCACTCTTTCAATTCTTAATACCAGTTACCTTCCTAGATTTCGAAGGCTATTTACTGACTTAAACGTCAGAGTGTTTTCAGTAGGACAACTCCCCGCCGACACAATGACCTCATGTTCATTTTAGTGGTGTGCAAGATCCAAACTTAGTGAATAGAGCCAGAACCAGAACAAGCAGATTAGCCCGAATCTGTTCAAAATTCGGATCCAATGACGCATCAATATCTAATAATAAAATTACATTAAACAAACATTTTTTAACAATATATTATCAAATTTGAACCCTCCAAAAATTTGCCTATCCTACACCCAAATTACTAAATATCAAACCTGAAAAACACACCATATGTAGAACATATAAAGAACATATAAACCATTCCACATCTAAATAACAAACAAATGAAGCATACACTATAGAAATAAATACATATAACATAGAAAATTGGGTATATTTTATAAATATACAAATCCCACAAATTTAGTATAGTCAAAAGACGCAAACAAAAGGCAGCAAAGATCGTGGCCACAAGAGAGGATTTTGTTACGATCATTTTAAATATTAGGCTCTCTTACCATTCTAATGGTTTAAATTTATCATTATAATATGCAAGGCTGGAACAGATTAGAATATTGTTTTTAATCACTAACTTCTGCTATTTCAAAATGGTTTAACCATTAGAAAAATAAGAAAGCCTAATATTTAAGATAGTCATAACAGAACCCCTAGAGAATACAAGCTTATCTCAGTTCTCCGTCATCTTCTCGGCCAAAGCAGGAACTTTGCAAATTGGACATAAGTTCTTCAAGGACAACCATTTTTTGATGCAGCACACATGATACTCATGGCCACAAGATTTCAGTCTCCCAACTTCATCCATGTTCTGATACTCTTCCTGCAAATAAGACAATAAATAAATAAATATATATATATATCAAAAATATTCTAAAACTTTTTCAATTTTTTTTCCGAATTTTATTCTTAGCTTTTGTTTTTCCATAAAATATTATCAACTTTTATTTCAGTACTACTTTTGCTCTATGAATGCCATTAATTTTCAGCTTCTATACAACCTAATTTTAAAAAACTGGTGCAAAAATTTGATATAAAAAAGGCAAAAACAAAAAAATGAGAATAATATGGGGGAAAAAAAATGAAAAATTGAGAATATTTTTGATAGTTTCCAATAAAAGCTCAGTGAATGAACCGGTCCAAGGAAGGATCATATTATTTTTGAATTCTATTATATGTGATCTTATTTTGTATTATACAAGATGTTAATTCCACAAGTCTCCTTTCCTCAAAACCCGAGTGGAATTAAAATCATCAAGTAATTAAATTGCACAAATGCACACAAAATATTTCTCCTGAATGAAACATCACCAGGCAAATTATGCATCGTTCTTCGTCTTGCATTTGATCCAACGAGCAGTATATTGTCTCCGTCAAACACTTTGATAAAAGATCTTCAGACAGGCCGGTACTTACACTCCCAATCCTTTCTCCCAGTGCAAGGAGTTCCTGCTCATGCCGAGTGTAAGGATTAATGTCAATAGATACAAAGTTCATAGAACTACAGTGTTGCTATAGTCCTCGACTGGTAGATTAGCTCATATATCTATCCAACAATTAGGATTGGAAGTCGGTGAATATTACAACATGTAATTTAAATAATTATTTAATATTCACTATTTATTTTTTAACTTTTAATTTTAGCTGTTGGATAAATATGAGAGTGAAAGACCATAACAACTGCCATACAACTAGCCAAAAAAGAACCTCATAGCTCATGTTGTCTATATCTAGCCTCATGTCTCTATGATGGTCAAACAAATTCCTCGACCCGTATGAGGATGGGTGCTCAGCAATCATCATATCCTGCAAAATCCGGCAAAAACATCATTAGGAACAAACGTTGGTGTGGTGTCTAAAAAGCTCAAGTCTGAAGCAACTATGTGGACAGAGAGGCCTATAAAGGTCTAATAAATGGGGAGGGGGGGATCTCAACATTCCATTTCTTTTTCTTTTTTTGGGAGAAGGGGGGGGGGCGGTTTAACAAATTAGTGCATAGAAGAGGGGATAAAAGATGTACCAAAAAAAGGTTCATACAGCTCTTATTGTCCTCCCAGATATTAAGCTTTCTTATTCTACTAACTGATGAAATTTATCCTTACAATATAAAATGCTAAAAATTAAAATGACACATTAAAATGCTGTATTAATTGACAGGACCATAATAGAACCCTACCAGACTAAGTACTAAAACCCAAAGCCGGGTAAGCCCCACAAAAGAAAAAATCTAAAAGGTCTAAGTAGCCTAAAAAAGCAACACAAGCTATACTACATCATGCATGGCCCACAGAGGGCTTTGCGCTATTGGGGTCCTTTTTTATCCTTCTTTTTTGGGAGGAGAAAAAATGAATTATTGAAATTTAGTTTTGAGTTCATACTCAAGACATCTCAACCTTCCATTCACAAGTCATACAGTACAGATAGATCTGACAAGGTAAGGACCTAAGTAAGGACTCCAGCTGATAAGACATCTCACCCAGCAAGCATTTGAGTTGCCAGTGCGCTTGAGGATTGCAACCTCCTCAAGGATTAGCAGATTAAGCATAGGTCAGCCATAGGTAAAGCCAGATGCCATCATGCATGGTGAAATTAATAAATGTGTGCAATTTGGCCTTCCAAATTATCAAATTCTTACAATTAATAAACAAAATTAGATGCGAACTGATTCTGTTCATAGATGTAAATTTCGGCCAATATATATTGGTATCGGAGGATTTAGTGACACTACCATACTATATTACCATACCGGTGATACATCGTAATATAACAATTGATATTCAAAATGTCAGCTAATAAGGACCTGTCAGCTTACTATTTCTACAATTTTTTTTCTTATGATATATCCAATAATTATCTAATATATTCGATACCGATATAGACGGGAACAACATCAACATTGATATGGCCACAACTGATAATTTTATCCATGAGTTTGTTTCTTTATACCTTTGTAACCACCAACCCTCACACTCTCTCTTCTTTAGAAGGAAGATGCATATTCAGCCAGAGAGGATTTGGTGGGAATCCACTCCTGAACAAGCAGCGTTGGTATGTATCACACCACCAAACAATCCTTCATTCCCAACCTACACTTCTATGGAATGAAATATTAGTTGATATCTATCTATATCAGGAAAACCTAATTCCAAGATGGCTTTTTTTTTTTTGCTTTAATTGTCTTTGAAAAGCTAAAATCTACACGTTTTAAATATACCTAATCTTATATGAAGCCTAGATACACATACTTTATATAAATCAAAAGTTTTGGGGTGTTTTCCAATGACATAGAAGGATATTAAGAGTAGTTTGTTCATAAAATTGAGTAGAACTACTTAAATAGGTAAATAGATGGTTAAAATTGTTAAATTTAGTATATAACCAACATTTGATGTGGTCAAAAGAAAAAAAAAATTATAATAACAATGTCTGACACTGGTACATATTAGACGATACTGTCAAGAGCAACATTTTAATCCATGCACACTACTCATTACCGACAAGAATGATGATTGACCCATGCTTCACAAAATTATTCAATAGGAGCTGTTCACGACATTAGAGCATTATATGAACCCTTTATAAAAGCCCAAAAATGAAACCTTAATAATTGTTAGATAGTTAACATCACTAACCTCAGGAGTCAGTTGCTCATGGCCAACAGCACCAACAGAAAGTGACCGGTATCTCTCGGCGGATAGCCTCGATCGACCGCTCCTATCACCACTGCGCCATCCTGCACTGCCAATTCGTCTCGGATTCCTAGAGGAATAGCTATCAGCTACAAATGGGAGACCCTCATCCAAAGGCGCCATGCGTCCCAACCGCAAACCGCCCACCGACACCCTGGCTGTTGGGTTAGACCCGTGAACATAACCAGTCTGGCCTGAGATTGCAGCCGGACTTTGTGGAATACCAGGATTTCTGCCAGAAATTAGATCATTATGGTATCCATCCATCTGCCCCGAAACGTTCGCAACACCGCTTCCATTGAAGAAGTGAGTTGCTTCGATAGTCATCATGCTACTTGCATCTGCAATACNGAAAAGAAAATAAACATTCAATAAAAGTATTTTTTGTTGTTGTTTAGTTAAAAAAATAAATAGAAGAAAATTACATGTCTTTGATATTGAAATTTATTTATTTTTTCCTTCCTTTTTTTGATTTTTCATATGATTTTAAATAGAAAATGATTTTCAATAAAACACTAATATTTTCACATATATTTTCCATGCTATTTTTTCTCTAAAATTTTTCATCCAATACAAACTAGAAAAAAAAAAATCAAAATTTTTCCTTTCTTTTACATTTTCCTGGATCCAAACATACCATTGGGGAAAAAATAGAACAGCCTTTTTGAAAAGGACAAAAAAAGAGAAGAGAGTCCCATTTAACCGGCTAATAAAATTAAGGGCTAACTGACCTGGAGCTACTGCCCTAGCATGAGGAGCAATGGGCAAGACAGCATGGTTCCAATCCGGCAAGGGAACACTGAGATCCTGGCTTTGATGATCTATAGAGATAGAATGATCTATGGGATGCCGAGCTACATTTGTGGTGTGAGGATAATTCTGTGACATGTGGGCTCCAAACACATCGGTTTCCAACTCAAAGGCAGATCGCCTGCGCACATTCCTTGTAGAATACTCGCCTCTGCTTGAAAGGTGGCTAGCTCTATAAGTGGAGGTCAGACTCACAGGCTCCCAGTTCGGTCTTTCCTGTCGTAAATCTGATGAAGATGCGCTGGAGGAGCTTCCAGCTGAAAAATACCCACTTGAACTGCCTTGATCGTGGATGGCAGAGAGCCCAGGGCTTTTCCGTTTGTATGATGGTTGCCCATTTCCGGCTCCAAGATCCAAAAAGGTGTTCTCAACCACATAATTCGAGGAAGATGCATGTTGGACGTGATTTTCAGGGACCATAAAAACATTTCTGCTGGCTACTGAATGCAAAGAATCACACGGAGCTGAAGTGTTTGTCTGATTATGTGGAATGGTAACATCAATAGATGAAGAATGCCCATTTAATCTTGCAGGTGGATTCCAATAAGAAACATAACGTAGTCTGTCTATTGACATGTTGTCCCTGGGATGAAAAAGGGAGCCACTCTCTGTAGCCGTAGGCCTTGCTGCTGCTCAAGTTAATAATATGATAAGATTACCGTGGAAGCATAAATTCTGGAGTACAAATCTGCTCTTTATATCAACGACAAAAGATCTAATCATCTCAATAACTAAGATAAATGAAGCATTCAGATGTTATTAAATTACTATAGGATTATGGGTCCCTGCTTTACCTTTCTCAAAGGAAAATCTATGCAGCTTACAACAAAAATGGCTCATTTAAAACTCATATCTATTTTCCCTAAGAAAATATACAGTTTCAACAAATGCAAAACATATGCTACCCTGTTCAAGTTTCAAAACATCTACTGAAACCTTAAAAATGCAACAATCTTTTATAATTTCTACAAGTGTTGCTTTTAATATCTATTGCCCTGCCAATATGGCCTTTGTCGTGTCTGTGAGGAGAGCCTTTATGCTCTGAGACCAGCTGATTTCAGGTTTGATTCCCCCCTACACTGTAATGCGTACAAAATTGCCAAGCAGAATAAGATCAAGCAAGTTTGCTACCCTTTTATCATTTCCTTACAAAGAAGTGACATTAAAACTATGGTTCATTATACATTATGCACTCTGGGGAAGATTTAGCTTTGCCGCAATGAAGGTGATATGTACTCCAAAAGGAAAATTAAACCTATTTATTTCAGTAAAGAAAGAGAGAACAAGGAGAGTAAAAAGTAGAATGCAGCTAGTAAGTACGAAAAGAAGTAAAACATCGAATGGAAGAGTGGGAACTTTCCTATTGTATAGGTAAAAAAACATGGAAAGATAAAAAAGTAAAGTGCAATTACGATGCCACGGAGAGAGACGGAGGAAAAACATTTTGAGAGAGAGAGAGAGAGAGAGAGAAATTGAAATACTACATGTAGTATATAACTCCCATCGCAAAATATTGCAGTAACATGGCGCAATACAAAGCTGCCAATGCAATCCATGACTAGGGTTTGAGTGAGATTTAGATAGTTTTAGGACAGTGCCATTGAGAATGCTAACTTTTTTGTACATCCAAAATAGTGTCATTGGGAATGCTAACTTTTTTGTACATCTAAAATAGTGTCATTGGGAATGCTAACTTTTTTGTGCATCTAAATTTTCCCTTGCATTACAAACCAAAAGCAAAGAAAGACCTTGATTTTTGTTTCACAAAAACATTACAATTCAGAGAAGTTCTTATTATATGTGTGTATGTGTTGTCCTTTTTCTTTGCTGTAAATTTCGTTTTTAGGATTTCTAATTAAAATTACTTAATTGTGACTGGTTGTGGATAAAGTTAGAAAGAGTAATAGAGCAGTATATGGCCATATAATTGCCAATGATGCTCATATACAAAATCTTTCAAAGCAAAGTCATTTCAAAATCAATTTTCCAGAACTCAAGCTAACATTTCAATAGTGCTATTGTATGACACCAATTTGTATTAGAATGATAAAACTATTTCTCAAGTTCAGTACAATTATGTTATTATGATGTTTTCCTGGTTGAAATATATTTCTAGGCACACCTCTCCGTCAACATTTTTAAGAAAAACACATATGCTCTCTATTCATCTCGAGATCCCATGACAGAAGCTGCAAGAAGCTCAAACTCGACTCCTGCACAGCTCAAATAGAAACCAAATCTCTATCCTCTCGTGAACCTCATTCTCTAGTCACGTATTCTACTAATTGAAACCAACAGTACTAATGTGATGCTTTCAGCTTGATGTCAACTAAGACACAGCAAAAAATAAACTAGGGATTTTAGGCATCAATCTAATTTTCCCTCGTAGAAAGCCTCATTCTTACTGGAGGTCAAAAAAGATTAAGAACTAAAAAGGTGAAGGGATAAGAAAAAAGAAAATCCCCTAAGAAGACGACTTTTAACTACTCCAACAGACATGGGCAATTCTGCACTGCTTGAAAAGTTGTTGGTATACAAGATGGTGTTTGAGAACCAGTTAGTTGGAAGTGTAGAAAAATTAATCCTCTACTGCTTGCTTGTCTTGTAATGGAGAATTGAAGCAAGACAAGCAACATTTGGAAAACCAATGGTGGCCTGGTGGTTGGTCAGGCATGTACTCAAGCCCAAGAGCTCGGATTAAGTCCTGAAAGCTCCCTTCTCCCCATCTTGTCTTAACTATGTAATTGTTCTAAACATAGAATATCTCACGTGGCTTCCTGGTGAAAAAAAAAAAAGACAGTGAAGTGAATCAGATAGCAATTTGAAGCCCAGTTTCTGCAACAAAATCAGACCATTCCTTTGCTGGGCATACACTGTAAATGAAATGAACAAATTTCTCCACATAAAAATGCTGAGATATGAATTAATCAACAAGGTTTTCCAGTCTTACTACCCAGATGGTTGTGGTAGGGGTCCTCAGCCTGCATGTGAATCCAGTGCTGATCATTCTCACCCTCGAATATTTGTGACGTGCTAAATACATGTTGGTGCCCCATAACCACATAAGCTGAAGCAAAAGACAACCCAATATCTAGATTGAGAATAGCTCCAGAGATCACAACCTGCATGCAAGTAAAAGGATTCTGACATCAGAAGGATACGAAAAATGAACACTGATTCACTTATATCACCTCACAGCCTCCAAATATTCTAGAATAAGTGATGCTACAGATTGATCACATCTAAATACCTAACCCAAAAAATCCATCACCTACAAGAATGTAATCCAGCTACTAAAACCAGAAAAATATTTTTGTTAAGGGGTCAGTAAAAAATATACAGATGTTTCTAAGGATATGTAATGACTAGCATTAAACTGTATAACGAAACACAGAATTGTCCTATTACAGTAGAAGTTGTGCCAGCTACCCCCCAGGTGTTCCCCAGAGGTCTTTTTCCACCCCCAAAAGAATAGAATAATACGCTAGCAAACTATCATCAAAGTACAGATGAAGATGCGTAGGCAAGAGATCCCTAGTCTTAGAGCGTTGAGTTTACTTTCACAGTGAGATATCCGTGTAACATAAATAATTAAAGAAAGCTATAGCGCTAGAAGGAAGACTACTAGATTGAGGAGTTGGGGAAACATACTCTTTTCTTATCTTACGAATTCTATTTACTAGAGGTTACGCTTGAACGCTCCTCCCTACTGGCTATCCTTTCAACTCTTTCAAAGTAATCCAAACCTTACCTTCACTCTTGGGCAATGCTTTCGGGGATACGTTCACCTCAGCTCTTTTTTCCCCTTTTCACTATTTGTTCTCGAATTTCATAATCTTTCGTGCACCCTTTACTTCCGCCATGAAGATGATCCATTGGAATCTTTCTGACCGGCGTCTAGATTCCATCCGTTTTCGTGCGTGCTGAAGCTTTCAGCCTTACTCAAACTCAAATAGGGGATGGCGTTATATTACAGTAGGAGTTGATCAATGGTCAGCTTTGAGATTGACTTGTTTGGTTCAGCTATGGATAAACTTACAAGACATTCAAGAATGGATTCTTTGGTGCATGTTGTTAGCAGATGATATCGTTTTGATGAAACTAAAGCAGAAGTTAAAGCAAAGTTAGCAGTATGGACAAAGCTCTAGAATGTTAAAGAGTTAAGTAAAAGTAAAACGAAATACTTAAAATATAGTAATTCGACCGAAAACTAAATAAGTCAAAATGAATGATCAACATATTCTTAAAAAATAGATTTATCACTTTGGATCTATAATACAAGAAGTTAAAAAGATCAATAGTAGAGTGACATATATAACTAATATAGGCTAGTTGCAATGTAAATATATATATATATATAGCTTTATGATTGAAAGGAAAATTCTATAAGATAGCTTTATTAGACCTGAGGGAAATTTCTGAATGTGATGATAAAAAATGAGTCGCAAAACGGAAATTGGTTAGTATTCCCTACATCAAATTCTTTAGATCATAATGCTAAGCAGCTAAACATGTACAGAAAAAAACATAGTGCAGATTTTTAAGATGGATGTGTGGGGCCACTTTAAAATATAAAATAAGAAATGAATATTTCCACAACCATTTAAAACCCGCAGCTATAGAAGAAAAGATAAGAAAAATGACAAACAAGGTAGTTTGGACCATGGATAAGAAAAATCGGTATCAGTTTGCAGCCATGAATATTAACAATATTAGGAGATATGTATAGATACTAAACATATTTGCCGCAAAAAAAAAATCCAAATTAGAGACTATAGAGAAATATTGATATCGGCTAAATATCGGATATAGCGGTCAATATTTTAAACATTAGACAATATATTATGATATTATCACAGTAAATCGATATTAGGGCATCGATACCATTATATATTAGCCAAAAATTTTTAAATATTGTTTGATATTTCATTCCATATTTAGACACTTAAAAATATGCTAAATAAAGCACTAGATGGAAATGGTGACTTTTTCAAAGTTATAGGCAAAAAAAAAATGAGAGTTACGTTTAGAAAAATTAATAATGAGATGATACATAAGGATATACAATTATTGCTTTGCTACTCTTAGAGGATGCTGCACTGAACCAATTAGAATAGTAGAAGCTAATTAATATAGCTGACCCATTTAGTGGAACTTAAAACTGTTGATTTCTGTTCATGTACAAGACGAACACACAACAACTTTGCAAGAGAAAACCATTTAACCAACTAAATTATGCCCCAACTCATAGGCTAAAAACATCGGTCAACAACAGAAGGTGCCAAACTTGATTTTGCATATGCCAGAGGTAGCAAACTTTAACTAGAACACATATCTTGGGCCAAATTGCTTCAATATATTGTACTTAAGATCCACAATTGCCAAAAAGCCATCTCTTCAAATAATCAAAATGCCACTTTGCAATAACATAAATCTTATTTCAATAACATAAACCCAACACTAATGACACTGATGTCTGGTGTTAGATCTAACAATCTAGGCATCTTCCATGACATTATATGTTGATTTAACTATTGTATAAGTTGCATTTCAGAACGTGGATGTGTACAGTTCAAAAATATATAGGTATATCAATCAGGATAAAAGTGGCATGATATCAACGTGACTTTAGTTCATGCTGAATTTTCCCAGAGTCTCTCAAGATGAAAGTCACACAATATCAACATGACTTCAGCTCATATCAAATTTTTTCAAAGTTGATCTGGATGAAGGTCATAGGATACCGGTGAGACTTCAGCTCGTGCTGAAATTTCCAGAGCCAGTCTTGAGAATACCGAGAGGCAATTAGCATGATTTAGGTAGGATACTGGCTCAAGCCATAAACGGCTATCATCCCATCTTCCACTACCTCAAATTGCTTTGACTAGAGGTTTTCCGCAGTTGGCTTCTAAGATCTGATAAAAGAGGACTTTCCATTTAGAATAGAAGCCTAGGAAAGCAAGCAAAAAGCAATTACCAAGCAAATGAGACTCAAATTTTTTAGACAAGTCAGTTTGTTGTGCATTCTAAATATTTTGGTGAGGTATTTTTTTCTATTGTAAAGTGATAATGTGTCGGTTAAAGAATTGCAATTCTCTCTTCAATTTGTGTTAAACACTTGTGTTTTTGATGAGTGTTCCACTGACTCTAGAAAGAGATTACCTATTCACGTTGGAGCATCCTTCTTCAGAAGAGCTGAACATTCTTTGAAGATCTACTGAGAGAAACTAGAAGTGTCTACATAGCTGTGAGGTTGCAAGACTACAAAGTGCCTTAGATAGTCGCATGTCTAAAGTCAATTGATTGGGGAATAACGAATTTGTTTCTCAGACTGTAAGTTGACTCTTTTCATATAATGACTTACAGTTGGCAACTAATAGCTCAGATGGTTTTTCTTGGAACGCACTATTCTCGAGTTTCCTTCTGTCACCGATTCTTGTGTTACCTCCTTTATTAAATTTAAATCGCTTTATTTGTATATGTTTAGTGATTGAATTACATTTGACATCTAGATCGGCAGTTCTTTTACGTGTACTAGAATTACAATAATTTTCAATTTGTACTTTTACGTAAGAATATCTATTCACCCCCTCTAGGAATTCTTAGGTCTAAACACCACTTTATCATTTCGAATCCACATAAACCTATACAGCACTTATCGGCCTCCAAAAGAACATGGTCAGTCAACCCCTGACCTTGTCAAGTAAATGCAGTTATTTAACCAAACAAAGAAAAGGTCTATAATTCTATAACTGGATAACTTATCATTACAAAATCCTTTGAAATAAATGATGAAAGGAAAGAGGGATAGATCAGAAGATAGGAGCATCCTATGATATGAATGCTGTCACCATACTCCGAATTATCTTTGCCAAATGGAATGAGTTCAAACTCACTCAGCTGATTAGTTTTCTCACCCAGCTGCATAATTTTGCTTTTGCTTTCAAACTAAATATAGGGCAATCTCCTCCCCTAAACCCCCAAATGGATAAATACTGTAAGATGAAGATAATAAATGCAAAACATATGATAGCTTATACTACATTAGCAGGAAGGGCATAGAGAGGAGAGTAGGAAGCTGGTGTGTCAATCTGCAGCAGCTGAGTACCTGACAGAACAATGAAGGAGCTTCCAGAAGAGTTCTTACCCTGTTAATGAAACTAAAATTTCCTGCTGCCTCAATAAGTAACCACAATCAGAAAATGTTATGCTCAAGCAGTCACGGCAGTGACCACAGCCATGAAAGAAAGCAAAGTAATTACTAAGCACAAGCAATGAAGAAACCAATTTACTTTTGCAGAATCAAAGGTTGACAATTCTTATAAAATAAGATCAAAGGCCAAACAACAATGCAACATCATAGGTGTACACCAAAACATAAATGCACAAAACAATCTGTCAGACAGATCGGATTTTCAAACTCTCAGCCACTCAGGAGATACAACCAGAAGGAGAATATATTCCTTCAAGAAGAATGAACTTACTATCAGCTTCCTACTAGCATAAAATAAAAGGACACCCTAAAATGCTCCACCATAAATATAGGAAAGAAATAGCATATCCAAAATTCATGAATTATATTTCTATCAATGGAAAGTCAATGATGACAAAGGGCTTCTCGCATACAGATACGCACTATGTCATAGGATTCACAGGGCTCCCACATTATGGGGTCTAGGAAGAGTTATATGCATGCAATCTTATCTATACATTGCAAAGAAGGAAATTTTGTAATTCAATCCGTAACTTTCAAGTCACAATAGAGTAACTTTACCATTATATTAAAGCACACCCTTATATAAAAATATACCTAAAAATCATGATCACCGGTAGAAATTGTTGGTAATTAATAAGAAGTGTCAATCAGCATCCAACTAATGATGTGTTTTATTTCTTTCTTAGTTTGATGGCATTTTATCAAAACAATTGTTCAAGATTGTTAGATTGATTACATGACTTAAGTCCAAAAACAAGCTTATCCTTTTCAACCTTTTGACTACTTCCTTGCCCTTGACTTTTTGCATGCAATCAGGCCATCAACCGGGCCAACTCAGCCTGTAAGAAAGCTTAAAAGAGGGAATTCTCCAATCCAATAGCCTTACAACTGCAATACGCCCAAACTTTGAGTTCTGATCAGAGTTAGTGAAAAGCTCTTAGTTCAAACCAAAAGACAAAACTCAATGCTTTAATGAGTTGGAGGCAAGGAAGTAATCAAAATGTTAAAAATGATTCAAACCGTTTTCGGACATAAGATTATACCTCCCATGTGCCCAATCTAGAAATCTTGGACAATTGCTTTGATGAAATGTCATTAAATTAGAGACAAAGGAAGAGAACCAATTTCTCATGAGTTAGACTCAAACCAGCACTTCTGAACTAATTACATCCAACTTTCTACCAATGATCTTGAATTCCAGTACATGTATTCCACATTTAACCCTTGTCGATGCAAAATGGATGGATTTGAAGAAGCAGTATGCCCCTCTTCGCCATGCTATATTTGTAATTTCATAATGTGCTTGAGAAGGACCTTTTAACTGTCTATTCATTCCAGTACATTCACAATAGATCCCATAAAACCAGTTTGCATGAAACCATTACAACAAAAGCAAGTTCCTGTCAGAACAATAGTTTGTTACTCTGACTAGCATCCAGTTGCCAAAGGAAACAATTAACAGACTGAATCTTATGATTCATATTTTAAATAGTCATGAAAGCAAGTTGTTCCCGTCAGAAATAATAGTCTGTTGCTCTTACTAGAATTGAGTTTCCAAAGGAAGGAAACAATTAACAGAATGAATCACAAAATTCATATTTCAAATATTCATGAATGCAGAGCCCATGTGATTTCTGTCTTAAAATTTAACAGGCATTTTTACACTATTTCCGCAATTTCTCTATTTGTAACCCAACACACAAATCAATAGTTCCATGAAGCTAGTGACACAATGTGAAATGATATCTTGAGAAGTTCCACATCTAAAACATTGCAGCCAAATCCATGGAATGCACATGTCAAATCAGCTGTTCATCCAGTGCTACCTACATAATTAAGCAGAAGAGCAGAGAACAAGGAATCCTTGAAAATAATAAAAATTTGTCAGCAAAAGCATCGCCATAATTCTCCATCAGCATACATAATGAGGCCAGTTTAGACAATCAATGAACTAAGCCCTCTTATCCAGGTATCACATTAGTGATGCCCCAATGATCTGTCAGTCGATGCTATATTGGACCACCTGACAACTTCTATGTACCTTACTAGAAAGGATTGTGCTCAACTGAAAAAGTTGAAGGATCCTTTCCTGGAAATAGAGCAACTTACTGCAATAGCTTTTAAATGGATTTCATTACCCAGTAAGACAACATGGCCCATGGATCTACATTTCAAAGGCAAATAATAAACTCCAACATCTAAAGCATTTTATCTTGTAATCATATCCAATTACATTTGCCCAGCTATTCAAGAAGTGCCTTCAACATTATTGATGATTAAATGCTGGACACAGGCCTCACAGTAACCATTCTGAACTCAAGTCCAGTTGCTGACATAGTAAACCTATCTGAATCAAGAAGGTGGATCAGAATCTGAAGGTCACGATATCATCAATAAGAGATAATATGGAAAAACTATGGAAATGATGCATGATTGTGAAGCAGAAAATATTGGCCCCTATAAAGAGCAGCCAAGCTAAACACAAGGGAAAAAATAAGAATATTTGAGTATAAAGACAATGCTTCAGAAAAAATGATGGGACGCGTGTGTG
>JAODPA010079255.1:0-11140 GCA_025585075.1 Nepenthes mirabilis | reverse complement strand
GTATATGTGTGTGTGAGAGAGAGAGGGGGGGGTCTTTGATGGAAATGACACTAAAAGGGGGAAAGACTGCCTGCCTTTGGTAATACCTGTGATGGTGAGAGATCCAATCACAAGGTTCATAAGCAGAAGAATTTAAGGAATGGAGATGAGAAACAGAAGAAGTGAAAAAAGATGAGAAGAAGACAAAGATGAGGAGAGAATTCTGTATCCATTCAGACCCTTTCAACAGAATCATCTCTGGTATAAATAAAGTTATGAGTGCTCCAACTATAGATAAAGATACTGAATGTTTTTCTTCCAGAAGGTACCCTACTTAAACCGGATTATGCTGTCAGCTGGTCTACCAGAAAGTGCATTGACATGTATGAAATTAGCAACAATTTTCCCTCTTGTAGATGATATTTTGATTATTGCTAATGATATTATTGACATTGAGAATCTGAAATTGCTCCTTTAAAGTCAATTACAGACTAAAGATCTCCGGAGTTTGCATTATTGTATTGGTATTAAGGTTGCTAGGTGTCGTCCTAGCATCTTTCTTTCGCAAATGAACTAAATTGTGGATTTACTTTAAGAGATTGGTACGTTGGATTCAAACACTTGTGATGCTCCCATAAATTCAAGAATTAAAGTATCACCAGATGATAAGGAAGCCTTTGCTGAACCGTAAAGGTACCATCGGCTAATTAGTACATTTAATTATCTCACTGTGACTCATCCAAATATTGCCTTTTCAAATAGGATTGTGAGCTACTTTTATTTCTCCTCATGCTCATCATCAAAGGTTGTAATCCATATCATGAGATATCTCAATGGTAAACTTGGACGAGACTTACTTTATAATTAATATGGTCATAGTCGGGTCAAGGGTTTTTCGGATCTTGATTAGGCTATTAAAATTCTACGACCTACTGTTGTGTGTTTTATTGAGGGCAACCTTTTGTCATGAAAGAGCAAGAAACAAAATACAGTAGCTAGGTCATGCAGAGAATCAGAATATCATATGATGATGCATGATACATATGAAATGATATGGCTTTGGCAATTATTTGAGTCATGGGCCTTCTTGAATATAGTGCGATAATCAAGCAAGGTATTTCAATGGCATACAAAACATATTAAAGTAAATTGTTACTTTGTTCGTAAGAAATTTTAATAGGGTTTAATTAACATTCATCATGTAAGGACTAGATATTAACTTGTAGATATTTTCATTAGATCCTCAACTAAAGCTCAAGTTACGTACTATAACAAATTGGACATAATCAACACCCATACTCTAACGCGAGGGAGAGAATTAAAATATAATGTTAGAATATACTTTAAAATATGTTGCGATATATTATCTTATCAGGATAGTATATTATTTTTGATATATGCAAATAACCCTATATACATGTGAATAAAACCAACCTAAGTACAGGGTCTTCTCATCTCTTCTTTTACAATTTACACAATGGTTTGTATGGAGGTCTAGGTCTTTTAGAATAAAAGCATAAAGAGATTTTTATTGTAATCTACGCGTCAAAAGCTTCATATAATGAGGAAGGTTTAAAGAGTATAAACATGGAACTGATCCTCTCTTCAGGGCTGCTGAGAAAACTGGAAATGAAGTGGTCCTCAGCAGGGGAAGGGTTAAGACTGATGGTAAGGGTGGGTTCTTAGTTCTTCAAACTGCTCCTACTCCTCTTCAACAGTTCTTTGTTGAAGTAATTTGATTACGTTAACAATATCCATAAAGGATTTGTTTCCAAATCTTTGCATACGGTTGTTTGGAATATATCAGAAGATGCATGTTCTAGCTGAGAGCTGAAACCAATGAACCAAGTATCAGCTTGTCCTTCTAATAACATGGAGGGGCTATCTGCACTTTCTGATTTTCAAGTTCATTGCAAATGGTGAAGTATTTAATACACTTTCAAATCCAACTACAATGTTTAAGTTCGAATTTTATTTTAAACATGATTAATTAAGTTAAAATAATTTAAATTGAGGTCAAAGGAAGAAAAATTGGGTCAAAAGACAAAATTGGACCAGGTCACATCGAGTTAATGGATGCCTAACTAGTGCTTGATGCGCACCCATGTGTGTTCTGGACAAAAAGAATGCGCCTGATGAGTGCTTGAACAGAGCTCAAGCATACATTCCAAATTAGCCGTGCTCAATACACACCCAAAAGATACTTGAACGCATTGAAGCAGAATGCCAGCGTCTAATATGCGCTCAAAACACCGCTTATCTGCCACTGAGTTTGGCCATGGTGCCTGATACATGCTCGAGCGCCACTTTGCTATAAATATTATATCCGACTGAATTTCGGTCATTTTCTGCAAAAATTTGAGAGAGGAGAGAAGAGGAGAAGAGAAAGAGAGAGGAAGCTAGAAAAGACAAATTAAAGTGATTTCAAGCAAGGATTTTGTAAGATTCAAACTAAGGCAAGTGTATTCCTAACCTTTTTTCCTTTGTTGCTATTCTTTCCTCATTTCTTTGAGCATTTCTTGTTCCAAATACTCATACATGACATATTTTTGTAGCTAAGACAATGATACTTTACATGCATAAACTCCCACTCTTATTCTTTATGATTTTTATGAAAATCATGTTCTTAGTTCATGTACTTGGTTTATTAAGTTGTTTTCCTGCAATATTCTTACATGCATGTGTTGAATTCATGATTTAATGACTTTTATGTGATGAATTTTATACATATTTCTTTAATATGTTCTAGACCTTTAAATATACGCATGCATATTCTGAAAATTTAATAATTTGTCCCTACATGTTTGACAATTGAAAAAAAATGTGGGAATGACAGAATTTTTTGGTTTTCTCTGCAATTTTTAGTCAGTATATGCATTAAAAATATGCATGTTTTAAGTTCCTGCATAATTTTTATACAATGCATGATAAGAATTGATATAATTTTGAAGAAAAACTCAACAATATGTTAAGAACTAAGAACATTTTCTCCAAAATGAGAAAATATAATAATTATGAAGAATTGTGTAGATTTTTTATATGTCTAAGTATCGGACCATTATAATAAATTCAATGGATGGTATATTATGGCATGTCTTAATATATTATAGTAGTAATCAAGATTTGAATATATCATTCACGAGTGAAAGCGGCATTTGACCTCATTTACAAGGTTATATGTACGACGGCCTACTTACGGGTCTTGAATAGTAGTATACGGCCTCTGATTGTGTAAAAATAAATATAATCCAGGCTTTGATTATCCACTCCTTTAGTCAATAAGGCCTCACTGACCCTTGATCCCTAAGAATTTCATATTTGAACATGGATTATATGGCATGAATTTGAATAAGAATATTAAAAAAAAATTTTGATAAGCTGTACATATTTGTTATAGAAATTCATAGCACTATACTAAAATTTGATTCATTGTTCCTTCCGGCATGTTTTAATGCAAGTTATATGTTTAATTATACAAATTATATGCTTTACTGAACTTTCAACTCACTCCAACTTCTACTTTTCACTAACCCCTTTAGATTAGAGATTCGGGCACTTGTAGGATGGTAAGGTTTTGATCAAGGAGCTGCAGTTGAAGAAATTTCAGACTAGAATTAGAAAGAAATCAGCTATTGTATTTCGTTTTGCACAAGTTGGTTCTGTATAAACTAAATTATGGTATTGCAGCTTGTATAATGCTGTTGGATTGATGATATTTCCATATGATTGTTCAGATACTCTGATTTCGTTTGGATTAGACATGACTCATTATGTAAGTCCAACGTCATAGTTTGGTTGGTGTCGGAGCCACTTGATGATGTGGCATTTCAAGTCTTGTGGTTCGATTAAATATTATTCATGTTTTGGTCGGACGATATATCGACATGAAACTCCTATCCACGGTTAATTGGGTTGGTAGTTGGATAATTATTAATGTTAATAATTATTAATGACAGAATTGGATTTTGGGACGTGACCCTGACACCAACTACTTGGATTATCCTCAGGAGAAAAGGAAAAGTCTATTTTGCGAAGGATATGGGTAAAATTCTTGAATTGACAGTAGCTATATTTCTTGGGGTTTATGGCTGGTTAAGAGCTCTGGTCTATTGTTGAAAATAAAAAATCCAGGTTGGTGGGCTTCTTCCTGTTTTGAATTGTTTTCCTTGAACTAGTTAAAGTGTTAAGCAAGCTTTTATTACAATCTGTCTTCCACGTTCTTGCTAAAGTTAGCTTGCAATGCTGGAGCGTCAGTTCTCATCGTGATGAAGCCATCTTGCAATTGCTCTTGAAGGTGGTCATGGGCCTCCCGTTGCCACTGTTGTATCTGTTTCTCCAGTTTTCTTCTTGTCATTGATGGATTTGCTGAATTGTTGATTGAATGTATTTTGGGAAAAATAATTTGTGGGAAAGAAGTTAAAATTTCAGACAAGAAACCTTGCTTTGATAACAATTGTAGTGGTGAGGGATCAAATAACAAGGAAAAAAGTTGTACATTGTAAGATATAGAATAATAACGGTTTAAAGTGAAGAACAGATATGAGAAACAGAAGTGAAAGGAGATGAGAAGTAGACAGAAGCGAAGAGAGAATTCTGTACAATCTGGTTTTATTCATTCACACCCTTCCGGCAAAGTGAATGTGCCCATTTATACAACCAGCAAGGAAGCATATCACTTACAAGTGGTTACAACGATTGCAATCTTTTCCTAACAACTCTAACAGAATCTCGAAGGCTCATGACAGATTCTTGGCCATTTTTTATGTAATTGCTGCACTTATTTTACAGTTTGGCAGTTGTGTTTCTTTGCTGTTTTCTTGCTGAATCACCTTATTAGCAAGATGTTTTGCTGATGCTTCATATTCCCTTCATATACTTAAAGACATACCAAGTCAGAATACCTTCCAGAGCTTCCAACTCAAATGAAAGAACAGAAAATCCCTGCTTTAC
Organism: Nepenthes mirabilis; assembly: GCA_025585075.1. NCBI lineage: Eukaryota > Viridiplantae > Streptophyta > Magnoliopsida > Caryophyllales > Nepenthaceae > Nepenthes > Nepenthes mirabilis. The sequence continues at coordinate 6,211 of JAODPA010079255.1, read as the reverse complement.
AGAAACTAACCACACCTAATAAAGGCATGGTGGAGCAACATCGAAAAGGGGATCTATACGTCGAGTGATACTGGTTTGTTCCATAAACAAGAGCATTATAAGAAATGCTAAACTAAAACAGTAGGAACTCAGCAATAAACAGCAATCTGCTTCAACAAATTAAATTATCTAAGAATACCACAGTGGAAGATGCATTATTTAATAGAAGGAGCTTGGACGCTGTGAAAAATTCTGCATCTTGTAGGACAATGCATTGCAAAAACAATGTATGATGAGAATGTGATGGATGAAATAAGGGGTCAAGTACGATTTTTTTAAATAAGATAGAGCATCTATCAGTGTAAAAAAAAAGACCCGAAATCAAACTTTGTCCAATTCAAGAAAATGGAAATAAATGATACTGTACAAATTTTCAGCATAAACATCTGAAATCAAACTGTGCAAGATTTTATTTTATTTTTTAGAGTTCCAAAACTAAGGGGAAAAAAAAAGCAACAGCAACTGTCACATTCGATTGCCTTTCTATTGTCACAAAATTGACAACAAACATATATCTTCTGAATCCCAAAGAACCTTTGCCAAATCAAAACCATTGCAAAAACTGGATATTGGGGATCAAATATAAAATATGTTAAACCTGAATCAAATGTGCCCATGCCCAACTGATTTTATTGGATGCGATTGGGCTTCTTTTCTAATTTGCAAGATCTAAAATAGAGACTTCTGAACTCACAAAATTAAAAGATTTTAATACAGGAGCTTCTTTCTCCAAAAAAACCAACAGGGCAAAGCCATAGTTTCATAGAAAATGAGAATCATTAATCATGATCAGAGGTAAGTGTTAATGTGGATTTATGAAATGTTTTCATTATATTTACATGAAAAAAGCATCTCACATTTCGAGTCAATGGAAGGAAACGAGTAGGCAAGCCGCTGATGTGAACTGGATGAGATTCAAATACTATGAGCTTCTGTCCACAATAAGAGATAGAGAGGCAAAAAAATTCTAATAAAGAAGTCCAAAAGGAAAACTTCTTAGGAAAAGAAGCATTTTTACTGAAAGATAAAATTACAGTTCCAAGATAATTCCCAGCAAACAAAAGGACATTGAAAAGGCCAACTAAATGCTACATCATAATTCATAAAGCCTTAATCTTCAACAACTACAATCTCCAAGAACAATGGTAAATAAAGATGATCTCATATCGATAAAACACTTATATTACTCCTGCATATTCTCATTGCTCGTTGACTTTTCTTCTCACAGGACAACAAAGTTTGCTCAAAGCAGCATTATGTAATAAGCGCACAAGCCTTTGCAAACGAAATCCCACCAACTCAAGGCCCACGTAGCGTAGATATTCCAGAGGTAACACCTTATCATTACCTATAAACAACTGGATAAATTTTGAATGGGAGCCTGGTGATCGCATATACAGCCCTGACAGTGAGCAAATAGCTATTATCAGAATAACCTCCCAAAGCAACAAGGAGTTTTTTTATTCTCTCCAACTCATACCAAAGAAATATTTTCTCCACAAACCTATTCCAGATGCAGGCCACTACCTGAGATTTCTCAATGAAAAATCCCTCTTTTTTCCCCCACATTTAGCACGTGTGCTTCAATTTGTACAATCTCCCCTCCCTCCAAATGAAAGGAGATATGTTCAAACAATCACATGAGAACGGAGGTAAAGGCCCAAGGAGGAATAGATAGGTAAAGGAAGGTGCCACATGGAATAGCTTCTCTGCAATGAAGGAATAAATAATTAGTGCATTCATAGTTGGGCTTGCTGTCTACCTGCCTATGCTCATCACAAACATATAGCAAAATGTTAGTAATATTTCTTCTGCCTAACAATGATTCAAAAGGTTAGTCAACCCTAGGTCTATGCAAAACAAGCAGCGGCTTCAACATCAAATCATACAACTATTCTAGTCATTGCATTGTAAAAGTTGCAACAATATTCCTTGGTCTAGTACATAAATAGATAATAAAGTAATATACATACATGTTTTGGTTAGTAAAATAAACAAATATAGCTCCAATTGATGTTGATCCAAGATTGAACCAAGAATACATTACTGCAAATCTAATTAACAGGGTCATGTCACCCAAGATTTAGAAAACAGTAGCATTGGCGTGACTATGTCATAAAAGATTAAATTCCTTGTTCTCCTTTTGGCACGGATGTTATCTAATCTCAATACTTATTTTCAACAGCCCTAGTTTTATAAAATTAATTTCAGTAACTTATTTTCCAGTACTCATTTTCTCTATTCAAAAGGCTTATATCTATCAATCAGAACATATAATATATGCCACTTGATTAAAATTACGTTCTCCGAGCTTTGCAATGGAGCAATAATCATGTTGATTCAGGGGTCCTTCTGAAAGTTGTAATGACTTCAAGATAAAATCAGATTTTCATCATGTTTCTAGATGCCATAACAGATTATTTAATCTAAGCAACATGGATGAACACTTATTTCCAATATCCTTAATTCTATAAGACTTATCTCAATAACTAGTTTTCCCAGCACTCACTCTGTCTACAAATGGATCATACTCTACCAATCAAAAAATATTAATATATGCTGCTCAAAATTACATTTAGAGAACTTTCCAGTGGAGAAAGAATCATATCTACACAGAAATCCTTGAGAAAGTAACTATGACTTTAAGATAAAATCATACTTTCCTCAAGTTCCTCAATTCCGAAATGATGGTTTAATCTAAGCAACATGATCAGTAAATCAAAATTATCAGCTAAATTCAGCAAAAGACAATAGCGCCCAAGCACTCAAAGCAGAAGAAACCACAAAACAAATTAAAAGAATCAAATAGAACTCTTCAATTTAAAGGCGAAGGATACAGAAAATATCATGTCCACTACACACATACCACACCCGAGTTAAGTATAAACCTTCCAAAAAATGGGCATCCATGTGCACATAATTAGGCTTTAATCAAACCGAACTAAGCATTTTCCTACTAAGGTCAACAATATAACAAAATTGTAGCTATCTAACATGTTTGAAATTGCAGTGTTCCAACTTCTAATGCCAATTTCACGGTATCATAGGCAGTAATAAGCAATCGTAATGGCGTTAGGACCACAGCGGACTTATTGTAATAGTCAGGCTCCATTAAATACACATACACTGAGGTGGAAACAATACATCAAGGTTGATATACTTGTTTTATATTATCTAAACCTTTTTCAAAGGTGGCCCACTACATCATGTTCCCATCATTATGGGCTCCGGGGAGGACTACATAGCTAAATTTGTCAACTAATTTTTCTAAAATAAAATTAAAAACAGGCTCCGCCCACAAAGCTAGCTAGTTAGGGACATATAATGAAAAACATTATCCAGTCAAGCAACTAGAAAATCCTATGCAAAAACAGCATAGGATTGATGACAGTTCTCGCTACTCAATATCTGAATTCACAAAAACTACAATGATTCCAAGAAGCATAAACTCAAGGCTTAAACACTATGTTTGCTTCCACTTTTGATGTATGAAAAGGTGAAAAGTGAACAATCTGAGGAATCAAAACTGTAATCAAAGAGTAATCAAAAACCATGTAAAACTGTAAAGACTTGCTAACTGCATTTTATTTAACTATATTTCAGTAGTTTTATTGTCAAAACAAATAGGAAATCCATGTAAAACTATAGAAACATCTTAAAACAGGTTAGACAAAACGGATAAATGTCATATTTGCGCACAATGGGACAAAGCGAAAAACATTTAATAAGTCTCCAATGTTTTACATTGCTATATGTTTTCATCATTAAAATTGATAGGTTTGACACCTAGCAGGCCAAACCAGAGTCCAACCTGTAGAAGAAAAGCGCCCGAGAAATAGCAACCCAACGAAAGCTTCGCGAAGCCCAAAGCCAACCGTGGAAGGCCCAACCAGCACCGCCCAAGGCGGAGCAGCGCCACACGGGCCGCTGAAGCCTATCGCGGGACAGGCCTACCAGCACGACACAGTCAACTCCAACTCAGTTGACAAAGTCTCAATGACCGTAGCCACCAGATAGTCCCCTACGCTTGTGGAGGGACAACCCAGAGACGGTGATGACAAGCTTGTTGCAATAAGAATCTTGGCAGCTCTAAGTACCATGGACAGACACATGCTGTCAACTACTCACAAGCGCGGAGTTGGAGAGCCCGAGGAAGGCTAACCAGCGCCATTTATTAAAACCACCACACATCCTCCATAAAGGAAGAAGAAAAAAAAACTCATAGAGGAAGGGGAAGAACTCCAGAGTCTAAGGCGAGGAGAAAGTATCTCTCTCTCAGGATCGATCCCGAGGGATCCTCTTCCTGAAGACTATTTCAAGATTCGGCACCCCGCATGCCATTGGAATGGTCAATCCTGTCACCGAAAAGCCAGATGATTATATGACGGATCTCTCCCTCTCTGGCATACTTAAACTATCGCATTCTTCCCTTCTAAGCCACCCACTCACTTGGGCGCACCTCAAAGCCGCTCTCTAGTCAGGCGTACTCGTCGGAGCTCTATCCTCCACCTCAAAGCCGCTTCCTAGTCGAGCGCACTTGTCGAAGCCAACCCTTCATCTCTAAAAGCCGCTCTTCAGTCGAGCACACCTCTCTCTCTTAGTCGCTCCCTAACCGAGCACACTCTTCGAAGCATGACCATCCATCTCTCAAAACCGCTCCCAATCGAGAACACTTTATTCTCTAAGCCGCTCACCTGCTGAGCGCACTACTGAAACAAAGTCCCCCAGCCAATACTTAATCTCCTCGTACATGTATTTACGTATTACTTTACATTCTTCCCATCTTTCAATCTGCCTAAGAAAAATTTTTAACTTGAGCGTCAAAAAATAAATCGAAGAGCGAGCCTCACCGTCCTCTGACCTCTTATTTGTTAGTTATAGCGTGTAGAATCTTGGTTTGAAGAAATGAAAATCAGACCTACTTCAGTTCAACCTACCGGGTGAAATCAAACAGCTCCCTAATTCGTTCAGTACTCCAGATCTAGAGATACATCAAAAATATATACAAAGCATAGGGCAAAAGTGGAAAAAAATTTCTTTTAGAAGAGTCCATACTTTGATAACCGTGAAACAAGAAGCACAAAAAGGAAAAATATTACTAATTTAAGAAAATCCTCTTAACAAAGGGGCAGTCTTTTATAGGTTTTGAAATATCTTTTAGAAAGAGTTACAAAATAGATCTTTCCCAAAAATCTTATTAAATTTCCCTATAAATTATTACGGTCTTTTTTAACAATTAGCAATTTAAACTTTGAAATAACACCCTCAGACTAATTTTGAAAGAATCTATAAATTGTGGCTTTCCCAAAATCACCTTTGAAAGCAATAACAAACACCCTTAAAATACCAATTTGGCAGAGAAATTATACAATACAACTATCAACTCCAAAGTTATTTTTGAAATATGTGTTCAATTCGTTTGGTTATCGAAATGTAAATTTGTCATAAATCACTTAAAATTAGTCGGTATCCCTAATCGCAAAGTAAAAAGGGAAAAAAATCCAAAAAACTAAACGAGTAACCTAAATTACAGAAGCCACACGTAAAGCAACCGCAAGTAAAAGACATCTGCAAGACGATCGCAAAATAATCTACACTAATTATGATATATGCTAACAATAAAACAAAATTGCATCAGAAAACTCATGATCTGACAAAAACATCATAGTTTACAAGCGGAAAAGCAAATTTCTTAGTTTTATTAAAGATTACGATGATCGGAAACTCACAATGAAACTCTTCGAGAAGAATCGCACCTTGGATGGCGCCGAGGCTCTGAATCTTACGATCGATCAATCGGAGATGGAGAGGGCGTTTCTTTGTGATATGAGTTTGTCAGAAGAAGGAGAAGATAAGAAGGGATGGAAAAGAGAAAAGGGTGAATTGATTGCGGAAACAGAGAAGGAAGAGAACGTGACAAATTTTCTGGACCGAGCACCGCAAAGCGGTGTATGATTGGGGATTTAATTATGCTGCAAAAGCTTTAGCCATGAACGTCAAGCAACGATAAAGAAAGGAGTTATGAGAAAGAAAAAAGGAAATAGATAGGGACAAAAAGGGAAAACTATGTCCCAGCCAGCAAGCAACGTCGGTAACCCGAAACGAATAAGTGGGCTGTTACGCTGGAGTGCCATTGCCAACCGGACTGAGGGTTTGCATCTAATTAATGAGG
>JAODPA010079244.1:0-27162 GCA_025585075.1 Nepenthes mirabilis | reverse complement strand
CTTTGTTTAGATGTGTGCTTGTGCAGGTTGATATTTTAACAGGTTGTATTTTTGGTTTTCATCCAGTTGCAGAGAAAACTCTGCCGGATTTTCTGTAGAATCCATAAGTATTAATTATGGACTTTGGTTTGCGTAGTCTTTGACGGAGGTTATTCAATGGAGAATAATCTGGTCCGTCACACTATAATCTATGTGATCAAACATAACTACCAACCCTAAGTCCTAATCTAAGTTATACAAACTAGGATAACTAGAGCCATCCACTCTAACTTAATCATCCTACGACTACATCTATTTATTCAGTCTAGCTTATCCTATCCTAAGCTTCTGCATAAAATCCAGATCAAGTCAAAGGTAACTCTTTCTCTGATACCATGCTATGACGGACCATATTCTAACCGAGATCTGGCAAGGTCCCGCCTACACAATGTCTGTCAAACCTATACTAGTATATACATATCACACTAATAATACATAGGATCCAATAGCCACAAAATCTAATGCATGGCTCCATCGTCATATCTCTAGATACAATTTCGATACATAGAGAAGCCACTAGGTACCTTAAATCAAACCATAATAACCTACAGAAGCGTATATAATCATCAAAACATAGTGTAAACTAAACTCATCTATACGTCATCAATATAGATAAAGTACAACTATACATATCAATCAAAATGTACAAAAGTCCTCTATATACAAGCACAAAACTACAAAATCTGAGTCTACAAAATAATCTTCCAATCCATAGCCTAGCCAACTAAGAATCTCTACTCCACTTCATCGGACATAAGCTCGTACTCATCTGAAGGCAAGATAATAACAAAGAGTGAGCCAAATGATCAGTAAGGTATAATATAATCAAAGACAATAAGCAGCGTACTTAAAATAAAGTAAGGGAATGGCATAGAGCATCATATAGATGCATAAGCATGAAGCATGATCAATGCACTTTTGAAACACATTTATCTTTCACATTTTATTTTTGATTCCTTTAGATTCTAAAATATTCATAAATTCATTCATATTTAGGGATCAGGACTAGTAGGCCTTACTAGCTAATAGAATAGCTGAACGAAGAAAAGAGTATGTATGCTTCCACACATTCTAAGGCTACCATGCAATTCAAACACTTCATGGTGAACAGTATACCTTTAAATCTATATATGAGACCAGAAACATATACCACCATAGCATCTCCCGTAGCCCAGGAGCATCCTCGGTCTACCACTGTAATATCCTAAGGCAAGTTAGAAAATACTACCCTCTGATATATAAATCTTTGAACTAATTTCATGATTACTTATTCTTAAGGGAAAGTCCACCATATTCTTACACAAAATTCTCACTCCCTAGAGAACGAATTATCAAACATAACAAATTGTGAAATTTTCTTCTTATATTTTGCATAATTTTCATATTTCTTGGATACAGATACAAATCATCATTTTATTGAGAACTTAAATCTTCACATAGCTTCAAATATATGCACAAATTGACATAAAGCTTGGAAAAAATTACGAAATCCTTACCACATTGAGCCAAATAAAATTTTGTAGCTTCCGAACAACAAATCTCTTCACAAAAGCATCCAACATAATTTTAAAAACATATAAAATAATATATACAAAATATATGTCAATAAACACTAAATAATCACATTCATTAGCTAGAGTTCCAATTTTCAAAGGCCAAATCATGCAAAAATTCCAAAATAAAAGAGTAAAATGGCGGGACATGGGGTTAGGGTTTCCACATAACACATTACTACATAAAACTTTCCAATCAAATACAAAATTAACATATATGTATGCTTAGGACATGGGTAACATAAAATATATACTTGGGATTTGCATCAGAACAAAAATACCCAAAAGAAATTGAACAAAAAGAGCAACAAGCGAAAGAAAAATATTTGGGTACACTTGTCTCGACCCAATCTATGACTTCTTCAACTAGTTCTAACTCGAAAATGGACCCGAAAGCCTCGAACTCTCCCTTCTCTCTCTTCTCCTCCATGCTCTCTCTCTCTTCTCTCTCTTTCTTCTGAAAAAATGGCCGAAATGTTGATCGCGTGGGTATATATACCCTGACTGGCACTCAAACTCCAGTTGAACATTGCTCGGGTGCCACGGCCCCGAAATCCTCACCTCAAACTCTTATCGGGCATGCCTTAGGCACACCTATTTTGGAAAACATGCCCTGGGCATGTCTCGAGTGTGACATTTCTTCCAAACGCGCCCTAAGTGTGCCTCGAGTGCCACTCAGGTTCTGGGACTCCCAAATTCGATTTTGCTTCCAAAACTTAATCTTCCATATATTTTAAACCTAATTTTGATTATATTAACTTAATTACTCTGAATTTCCATATTCTGATAACCGGTACCTTACAATTTAGGGGTCGGTTCAATGTATTTTCATAGGTTGAAAATTCCAGCATTAGCAATGATACTTTAGCCGGTTTAGCTGCTGGTTTAAGGGCCGGTTTAACTAATTTTTCATAGGTTGAAAATTTTGCATCATCACATGATGCTTTGGCCTATTCGTTGTCGGTTCAGTAGCCGGTTCAGGCCTAATTTTATAGGTCAAAAATTCAGCATTATCACATGATACTCAAGTTGGTTTAGCAGCCGATTCAATCTGTTCAGTGGCAATTTTAACAAATTTTCAGCAATTGGTCCAACAAATATTGAAAAATTAGATTCAACACATGGTGGTTCAGTAGCCTATTTATCCACCTCGAAATTGATTTTTACCTGTTATGAAGTGATGCTACAATTGTGACAATATAGTAAAGCAACGAAACTAAGTATTGGATCAACAATATTTGAAGAAAATCAATAAGGACTATCAACAAGTGAAGGAGAAGTTTATGATGTACTTGCCCAAAATTCAGCTGAGCAACCTTGGGGTACTGAATTTCCTTACTTCCCTTTCCTCCATCTACTCTCACATAGCCCTATATAATTTGGGGGAAAATTTTGTTGAGTCATCCCATATGGGATGAGCTACTTCTAGCATCCCATAAAGTTCTCCTAAATTCATATTAGTGTCCTGAATTTGGCTCAGGATTTTGCTTATTCATTCCCTAATTTTTTGCTGAATTGATTTTTTAAGGTGTTGCATTGTGTTACACCAAAACCACAAAATCAGCTTTCAAGCCTAGCAAGATCCGCAACCTCTACTATACCACATCAGGCCTTAAGCTCATGCTCATCTGAAAATAGGAAAATAGTAAGAAGTGAGACAAATGCTCAGCAATACACAATATAAATAAAAACATAAGCAATATACTCAAATAAGTCAAAAAAACATAATAGGAGCGTAGTATGTGATGCATAAACATGATGCATGATCAAATATACCGGAATACATATAACTTTTCACATATTGTTTCTAATTTCCATTGGGTTCTAAAACATGCAGAAAATCATCCAAAATTATTAATTACACGTCATCAATCAACTTAAATGAACCAGGGTCATACAAATTCATTCATGTTATTCTTTAGGAACAAGGGATAACAATTAATGGATACGGATGGCAGATCCCAGCACTGATAGATCAGATAACGGATTTAGATCTATACTAATGGAACAAATAGCGGATTCAGATTGTATATACCGACACTGATGAAAACGATAACAGATTCAGATGGCAGATACCGACACTGATAGAATAGATAACAAATTCAGAGAACTGATAGCGGACAGCAAGTTGCAAAGTTTTAATTTCTTACCTTATCTTAAGGAAATTTTTCCACTTAGTTCTCGCTCTCTTAAGAATGGTTCATAATTCTTAATAAATTGTGGAGTGCCCTTCTTATACTTTTCATATTTTCATATTTCTTGGATATAGATATAGATGCATATTTCATATTTTCGTATTTCTTGTGAACCTGAGACTTCACATGACTTCAAATACATGCATGAATTAACATAGAGCTTAGAAAATTTAGAAAATTCTTACTGCAATGAGTCAAGCAAAATATTATAACTTTCGGACGATAAATACCTTCACAAATAATATCCAACATAATTTTCAGAAAATACAAAGTGACATATACAAATTATATATAAATAAACACCAAATAATTAAGGCAATCACGTTCACGAAGCTAGGTATTCCAAATATCAAAGCCAAATTCCACATAAAACTAGAAATAGAGGAGGAAACACAAGTATGAGGACTAGGGTTTCCAAATTGACACAATACTTCACAAAACTTCAAAATCAAATACAAAATCAATATATATGCATGCTCAATACATGGGAATTTCAAAATACATGCTTCAACGGGTATTGGAATAAAAATATCGGAGAGGAACAGAACAAAAAGTACAACAAAAGAAAGAAAAGCATATGAGTGCACTTGCCTCAACCGATCTATAAGTTTCTTAACTAGCTCCACGTCGGAAACAGACCCAACAGCCTCGATCTCCTCCTCTCTCTTCTCCTCCGTGTTTTCTCTCTCTTCTCTCTCTTTCTTCAAAACAAATGACCGAAAAGCTGACTGTGCGGGTATTTACACCCAAACTAGCGCTCGAGCACCAATCGTGCGTGGCTCGGGCGCTAGGTTCTGGAATTTGCACTATGGTCACACCTCAGGCATAGCATTCTTGAATTCATGCGCATGTGGCACCTCGGGGGTAGGTCAGGCACGAGTCAAGCCTGTGTTAGGCCTACAGTGAGCCTACTTAGGCCCATGTGCCTTTCGGGACCCTTTTCAGCCCTTCTAACCTGATTTTTTACATCCTTTAACCTTAATTTTAATTATATTAGCTTAATAAGTCACGATTACCATAATTTAAAGCTTAAATCTTATTTATAGATTAACATTTCAATGTTTACAATGACGGTTCTCAATTTTTTCAATTCCAAGACTTTAGGCTTTTCAATCCAATTTTTTCCATGTCCTTTGACCTCGATTCATTTATATTAATTTAGTTACTCATTTTTATTATGTTTTAAAAATTGGTACCTTATAATCCTCCCCCACTTATAGAAATTTCATCATTGAAATTTAACAAACCTCAAAATTTAACAATCGAGAATAATCCTTCTAGATTTCTTTCTTATATTTTCAAGTCACATCCTTGATTAAATGATTTTCTTAGAGAACCTCAACCAACTGAATTATCCTGATTCTCAATACCTGATACTTTCTATCTAAAATATAAATTAAAATCTTATCATAAGACAAATTTCTAATCTCCCACAACGGCTTAACTCGATCATATACTTACTTCCTCAATCATCAAAACATAGGAGACATCATAATAATCAACCAAATTCAAAGGCAACCCACTTTTATTGACCATCTCTCTGACTTAATACAAAATCATAAATGGACTAACAAACTCTTACTTTAATTCATCCTAAGCCTCAAAAATGATCATTTATGTGGAACCTCAATCTTATTATGAAATCTATGGACCATCGACCCATATGCTTCTGCTACGCTAATCTGATTGATTATTTATTTGTGCACTAAAAATCCTCTTATAAATCATATCCATTGATTCACATCGGACACCTAGGTTACATAGCCGCCATAGACCTCTTACAAACTTACTTATATTGTTTCTGCTTTTATTTGTGATTGTACTTACTGAGCTGTTAGCTCACTCTTACCTCTTTTTCTTTTCAAACATGAGCCACAAACTGATACCCAATTAGTTAGAGTAAGGAGAGGAATCTCCTAAGGAGAATTGCTACTTCTGAGGAGATATAGAGTTTTGTTATAATTAATGTATTGATATGTAATAAAAATTGTAGCATCTTATTATTATAGTTATTCTTATGCTTCCACAGGTGGCTTATGAATTTAGATCTACTTTTTCATTTCTTTGGATGTTTTGAATTTTGTTTAGGCCTAGATAGCATCTCTATTAGATCCAACGTAGTAATTGAGAATTATTATATTAGAGCAATAGATGATATGGCATTTGTTGATCCTATGTGTGAAGTTTCAGGCCTAAAAATATAATAAATAGGAGGTAAGTAATCTAATAATAATTAATACTAGGTCTATTGTACATCAAAGTATATGTATCAGAAATTAAACTGAGGAAAAACCGGGCTATGGACCGCTGAAGCGCTGCCAACAAAGCTGCACCTGCTGTGTACTCGAGTGTAAGAAGGTAGTGGTGCAGTGCTCGCTGCACGCCTCTGTGCGCTCGAGCGCGAGCCGACAGTGAGGCTGTGCTCGCTGCCCGCTTGCCTAGCACTCGAGTGCCCGGTGAATTTAAATATGTGACCTGCTTTGCGTTTTCGCATTTCCCACACAACGAAACCCTCAAAGAGAGAGAGAGCACCAAACTAGAGAGAGAGGAGGAGATCGAGGCCGATGAGTCTAAATCCGTCCGAGAGCTAGTTATAAAGATTATAGTACGCGTCGAGGCAAGTGTTACCATACTCACTACTCATTCTCTTTTGATTGTTACTCATTTTTCATTGGGGATTTTCAACTTAATACCCACCCAAACCATGAAATGCATGTTACCCATGTCTAATATTCAAGAAATGTGTAGTTATTGCTTGATTTACTCACTGAATCGTCCGGTTGGGTTCTGCCAAACCCTAACCCACACGGAATTGGGGCTTTCTATTTTTTCCACCGTATTTTGTTAAATTGGCCTCCAAGTATGAATCACCACGTCTCATTTATACATATATATTGGCTGGACGATCAATTTCACAAGTTTTAACCCGTTCACGGTGTTCGGAGGCTCTAAATGTCCCCTGACACTGTTCACCCGAGATGAATGTATGAATTTGCATGTTTTACCTCCATTTAATTGTTATGAAATCTATGTCTAAATGTTCATGCTACATTGTAAGCCTTGGAAACAAGAAATTGTGCTCCAATTGTAAAGAATTGTGTTCCGAAGGACCTCCAAGGTGAAATGGTATGTTGAGGTAAGAAATTTCACTCTCCTCCATATATTTAATGTCCAAGCACATGGAATGTATTGTCAAAAGATTTAAGTTCAAAAGAAAGATATGAATCATACAAGTAAATGAAGGAAAATCCACAAAATATGAAATGATGAATTTGATCTCCCGAATAGAGATATGTGATGGGAATGTGATCTCTCGATTGGAGAATATAAATGGAATGTGGTGGACCCTCCCTCAAGAAAAGACTAAATCTTGAAACTAGGACCATGGACTTATGTACACTGAGGGGTGGTGCCCTCTAATTTGCTACGTACATCACGGTGGGAACATAAGGAATATTTCAACCGCTCATGGGAGCGGCTGATGTTCGTGGCACGCCTTAGAACACTACTATGAAAGAATGAGGATTGCCCTGGTTCCCGGGGGATATGAGGCGAATTGTGACAGCCGAGTGCTGCAGGCCAAAAATGTAGCCGATGGTCGAGTGCTACAGGCCTAAAATGTAGCCAATGTTTTAGAATGTGTAGCGAACATATTTCTTTCCTCGTTTTCTTGCATCGTTAACTAGTATAACCTACTAGCCCTAATTTGCAAAGATTAATGAAAATAATGAAAATGTATAAAATATAATTAGTGTAAACATGTGACCAAGGTGATCCCAGATGTCCCCTTTCCTCTCATGTTTCTGTTTCGTTACAAGTATACGTCTTCCCCCATCTATTATCATTTACATTGTTTATCTGCCTGTTGTAGTGATGTATAATTTTATTTGCTGAGTTGTACGCTCACACTTTCTATCTCTTCTTTCAGATGAAAATGCACTGATGCCTGACGAGACTAAGTAGGCCATAGAAGCATAATAGGCAGCTGATATCGCATGCAAAGTTTGGGACTTGGACTTAGTGTGATCATATGTATGAGACAAGAGTTTTGTTCTATTTTTAAAAATTGTAAAAATTATGTCCCATGATGTTATTAATGTTTATGTGAATGGACGAAGGTTTAGTTTCCGATGTATATGTTGGTTGTTATGCTTCCACAGGTTTTTCTTATTGTGGATGTGGTTGGGGGTCCTAGTTGGCATCCTTCCTGGATGGTGTTGTACTGGAGTTATAATGTCAGTGCTACCCCTGTTGTTGTGGCATTTAGATCCTGTGTAGTGCAATAAATTATGAAATTGTGTTGTTGTATTGTGAAATTTGTTGTGGATTATTGTACAGGGTTGATTACAGGTGTTTTTGTTTGGGCAATCGTCCGATTTACAAACGAAACTCTACCCAATTTTCTGAAAAAATTTTATATTATTATTGGGCTTAAATTATGTGTTTATTGACGGAGGTTATTTAAGCAAAATAACTTAGTCTGTCATAGTTGGTATCAGAGAGGGGATGCCTTAGGATTGGTCTGAATTTATGCCGAATCCTAGGATAGTATAGGTTAAGGCCGAACGAGTAAACATAGGAATAAAATGACCAAATTAGGATAGCTAACTTAAGTGCTCTCATTTAGGACGTTTTCCTTAATTACGTATGCGTCAGCGTATCCGTAATGCCGTAGCAACGGTTTAATCTTTGACCTAACATGTAATTGTTTCTCTTTCAGTGGTGGATTTTAAAGTTGACTGTGCCACCGAGACGTCGAGGTTTGCAAAGGGATGATCCACCTTGAGATCGAGAAGCAGAGTATTTAAATTTGTTGGAGTGTCTTACAAACATCTTTGAGAATATGGAGCAGCGACATCTTGCCCCTGTTCCTGCTCTGCTCCCATCCAGGCTCCTGTCAATCTGGAGCCATCCGCTTACAATCGCTTCATTCAGGAGTGAGTGCCAGTGTTTTTAGGGGAGCCTAACCCAATCAAGGCAGACACGTGGCTAGAAAGTTTAAAGAAGGTATTTGCAATGATCAAATGCTTTGAGGAGGATCAAGTGTTGTTTACATTTTACTAGTAGGAAGGTGAGGCACACCATTGGTGGCAAATGAAGAAAAGAGCGTTGGGTGTATCAGAGGCCGAGATTACCTGAAAAATATTTGAGGATGCATTCTTAGAGAAGTATTTTCTGTCTAGCCTCAGTGTTCATAAAGAGGAGGAAATTTTTAGGTTAAGGCAAGGAAACTAGACCGTGGCGGAGTATGATGCCAAGTTTTTGGAGTTGTCACGGTTTGCTCCTTATATGGTTGAAGACTAGGAAAGGAAGACCAAGAAGTTCTTACGAAGATTGCGGGACGACATCTGCAAGCAATTGGCGACCCTTAAGTTAACCACTTATGCTGACGTACTAGATCGAGCTTTGATCTATGAACAGGAGCATGCTAAAGAAGAATTTTTCAAGAAGAGGTCGACAAGTAAGAGTGGGGCAAGTGCTAACTCTTGGACTAGCTCGGGGAGACCATACAAGAAGTTCAAGCAGCCGGTTTCTAAACAAAGGAGTGGCCAGATCTCGTTGTCTTTTCAAGCTTCGGTGGGTTCATGTAAGCATTGTGGGAGGACACATGAGGCTAGACCTTGTTCCAAGATGACATGTTCTTGCTTCACTTATGGCCAGGTGGGGCATAAAGCCAAAGATTGCCCTAATCATTGAGGGTCCAAGCTCCAAAGCCGGTAGTGTGGGGTAAACTTTTGCAGTGTCTGCTAGTGAGGCCAAAGCATCAGATGAGGTAATGGAAGGTATACTTCCTGTTTGTGGTATTTCTTACTCAATACTTTTTGACTCTGGGTCCACACACATTTATTTCTCCTCAATTGGCTTGTTGTATTACTCCCTCTCCTATGACCCTTGATTCTTCTTTTGTCAAATCCATGCCCACGGGGTCTTCTATTATAACTGACATATCCTACCCAGGGTGTATTGTGGAGGTCAATGGGCTTTCTCTAGTTGTTGATCTGATTCTACTAGATATGTGTGTCTTTGATATTATCTTGGGTATGGATTAGTTATCCAAATACCACACTACTATTGATTGTTTCCACAAAAGGGTGGATTTTGCTATTCTAAAATACGAACCTTTTCAAGTTCAGGGAGTTTGTAGAGTTGAGCCGTCTAGTTTTATTTCTGCACTGCAAGTTCACCATTTATTGAGAAGTGGGTGTGAAGCCTTTTTGGCTTATGTCAGTGTGGTAGAGAGTCGAGAGATGTCTCTAAAAGACATTCCGGTGGTGTGCGAATTTGAAGATGTGTTCCACAACAAGTTTCTTTCTCTGCCACCATGCCGTGAGATCGAGTTTGGGATTGACCTTGTGCCGGGATCGGCACCCATATTGAAAGTCCCCTATTGTATGGCCCCTATTGAGCTGAAAGAGTTGAAACAGCAATTGCAGGACTTGCTCAATATGAGTTTTATTAGACCCAGCATTTTATCGTGGGGCGCTCTAGTCCTATTTGTCAAAAAGAAGGATGGAGCGTTGAGATTGTCTATAGACTATCGCGAGCTGAATAAGATCACAATCAAGAATAAGTATCTATTGCCGCGGATCGATTACCTCTTTGACCAGTTACAGAGGTTCTGAGTGTATTCTAAGATTGATCTTCAGTTGGGATACCATCAACTTCGCATTATGTAGAAGGATGTGGCGAAGATGGCTTTCCGAATGAGATATGGTCACTACGAGTTCCTAGTGATACCGTTCAGGTTGACTAATGCACCAGCCGAGTTTATGGATTTGATGAACCGGGTCTTTCAGCCGTACTTGGATAAGTTTGTCTTGGTTTTTATTGACGATATTCTGATTTATTCCAAGGATTACACTGAGCACGAGGGGCACTTAATAATCATGCTATAGACTCTTCGAGAGCATCAATTGTTTGCAAAGTTAAAGAAATGCGAGTTTTAGCTCGATAAGGTTGTATTCTTGAGCCATGTAATTTCTAATGGAAGCGTCTCAGTAGACCTGCATAAAATCAAAGCGGTGATTAATTGGAGTCGACCTACGACCGTGTCGAAGGTCCGAAGCTTTTTGGGGAAGGCCAGTTGTTACCGTCATTTCGTGGAGAATTTTTCTTGAATAGCCTTACCCCTCACCCGTCTGACGAAGAAGGAAGCGAGCTTTGACTAGACCAAGGAGTGTCACCAAAGCTTCCAAGAGTTGAAAGGTCGGTTGACGACTGCCCTGATTCTGACTCTTCCTGAGAATTCTGGCGGGTTCAAAGTGTATTGCGATGCTTCTAAAGTGGGAGTCGAGTGTGTCTTGATGCAAAGGGGGAAGGTAGTAGCTTATGAGTCTCAGCAATTAAAAGTCCATGAGAAGAATTACCCGACCCACGATTTGGAGCTAGCTGCTGTGGTGTTCGCATTAAAAATCTGGAGGCACTATTTGTATGGTGAAGAGTTTTTAGTATACTCCAACCACAAGAGCCTCAAGTATTTGTTCTCGCAGAAGGAGTTGAATATGAGGCAGCGACGATGGATCGAGTTCCTCAAAGATTACGATTGTAAGATACAGTATTGGCCGGGGAAAGCAAATGTGGTCGCAGATGCCCTGAGTCGCCGAACTTGTTGGGTGGCGACATTACAAATTAAGCAAATGGAGTTGCTAGAATGCCTAAAATCTTGTCATATTCAGCGCTACGTCAAGGGTAATAGGATGATGTTATCCTTTTTGCAGGTACAGCCTGAGTTCCTCCAGAGGATAAAGGAAGGGCAAGTGAATGATCCATTTTTTGTGGACATAACAGGAGACCTTGGCAGAGACTCCTGAGCTAATTTTAATGTGCGTGCAGATAAAATTTTGAGATTTAAAGAGCAGCTATGCATACCGAATGACAAAGAACTAAAGGAGGAAATAATGAAGGAGGCACACAGGACTCGGTACACGATTCATCCCAATATAAACAAGAGTACCAAGACTTGAGGAAAAGGTTCTGGTGAAGGAAAATCCGAAGGGAGATCGTGGCTTTTGTTAACCGATGTCTTATCTATCAGCAGCTGAAAGCCAAGAGGAGGAATCCTTTGGGGTTATTGCAGTCTCTGCCCGTTCCCAGTTGAAAGTGGGAGGACAGCTCAATGGATTTCGTGTCAGGATTGTCAAGAACTTTGAAGAATCATGATGCGATCTGGGTCATTGTGGATCGACTGACGAAATCTGTCCATTTTATAGCCATTCAAACTACGTATTCCTGGCACAACTGTACATCAATGAGATCGTGAGGTTGCATGGTATGTCAGCATCTATTATGTCTGATTGTGATCCACGGTTTGTCCCTAAATTTTGGGAGAGCTTACACTGTAAGTTAGGGATGAATCTGAAGTTTAGTACGACTTATCATCCTCAAACCGATGGCATATCTGAGCGGACGATTCAGATCCAAAAGGATATGCTTCGGGCTTCCATATTGGAGTTCAAAGGGAACTGGGATGATCACTTAGCACTAGCCGAGTTTGCTTACAACAACAGCTTCCAAATGAGTATTGGTATGACTCCTTTTGAGGCACTTTACGGTAGGAAGTGCCGATCTCCTATTCATTGGAAAGAGACCAGAGACAGGCAATTATTGGGTCTGGATGTTATTTGGGAGACATCGGAAAGGATATGCTTTGGGCTTCCATATTGGATTTCAAAGAGAACTGGGATGATCACTTAGCACTAATCGAGTTTGCTTACAACAACAACTTCCAAATGAGTATTGGTATAGCTCCTTTTGAGGCACTTTACAGTAGGAAGTGCCGATCTCCCATTTATTGGGAAGAGACTAGAGACAGGCAATTATTGGGTCTGGATGTTATTCGGGAGACAACGAAAAGGATCACAATAGTTTTAAAGAAGCTAAAAATTGCCCGGAGTCGGCAAAAGAGTTATACTAATCGGAGGAGATCCGAGCTCACATTCGAAGTTGGAGATTTCGTTTTCCTTAAGGTGTCGCCATGGAAAGGAATTTTCAGATTTGGCATTAAGGGGAAGCTGAAACCGTGATTCATTAGACCATTTGAGTCCTTGAGCGAGTTGGTGAAGTGCCATATTGTTTAGCTTTGCCATCGAGTCTAGCCGAAGTGCACAACATCGTCCATGTGTCGATGTTGAGGAAGTACGTCTATGATCCGGCACATGTGATTGATTATAATTCCTTAGTTATTAGTGAGGATTTATCATATGTAAAAGAGCCGGTAGAGGTATTGGATCAGAAGGACCAAATTTTGCATTCAAGGACGATTCTTCACGTGAAAGTTTTATGGAAAAATTCTTCCAGCAAGGAGGCAACATGGGAAAGAGAAGATGAAATTAGGAAAAAGTATCCCCACTTGTTTCGAGGTATGTAAAATTAATTCGACTCTTAGCATTCGTTAATTTTCAAGGCCGAAATTTTTATAAGTGGGGAAGAGTTGTGAGATTTCGAATCTAAAAATATAATAAATAGGAGGTAAGTAATCTAATAATAATTAATACTAGTCTATTGTACGTGAAAGTATATGTATTGGAAATTAAACCGAAGGAAAACCGGACCGCTAAAGCGCTGCTAGCAAAGCTGCGCCTACTGTGTGCTCGAGCTTGGGTTCGAGCGCAAGAAGGCAGTGGTGCAGTGCTCACTACGCACTCGCTACCCACTCACCCAGCGCTTGAGCACCCGGTGACTTTAAATATGCAACCTACTTCACCGTTTCACATTTCCCATGCAACAAAATCCTCGGAGAGAGAGAGAGCACCGAACTAGAGAGAGAGAGGATGAGATCGAGGCCAAGGAGTCTAAATCTGTCTAAGAGCTAGTTATAAATATTATAGTACGTGTCGAGGCAAGTGTTATCATACTCACTACTAGTTCTCTTTCGATTGTTACTGACACCATCCAAACCATGAAATGCATGTTACCCATGTCTAATTTTTGAGAAATATGTAGTTATTGCTTGATTTACTCACTAATTCGTCCGGTTGGGTTCCGCCAAACCCTAACCCACACAAAATTGGGGCTTTCCATTTTCTCCACTGTATTTTGTTAAATTGCCTCCAAGTATGAATCACCACTTCTCATTTATGCATATATATCAGCCGGACGATCGATTTCATAAGTTTTGACCTGTTCGCGGCGTCCGGAGGCTCTAAATGTCCCCTGATACTATTCACCCGAGATGAATGTATGAATTTGCATGATTTACCTCCATGTAATTGTTATGAAATCTATGCCTATATGTTCATCCTATATTGTAAGTCCTAGAAACAAGAAATTATGCTCCAATTGTAAAGAATTATGCTCCGGAGGACCTCCAAGGTGAAATGGTATGTTGAGGTAAGAAATTTCACTCTCCTCCATATATTTAATGTCCAAGCACATGAGATGTATTGGCAAAAGATTTTAGTCCAAAAGAAAGATATGAATCGTACAAGTAAATGGAGGGAAATCCACAGAATATAATATGATGGATTTGATCTCCCGAATGGAGATATGTGATAGGAATGTGATCTCTTGATTGGAGAATATAAATAGAATGTGGTGAATCCTCCCTCAAGGAAAGACTAAATCTTGAAACTAGGACCATGGACTTATGTACACTGGGGGGTGGTGCCCTCTGGTTTGCCACGTACATCACGATGGGAAGGAATACTCCAGCTGCTCATGAGGGCAGGTAATATTCGTGGTATGCCTTAGGACACTACTGTGAAAGAACGATGACTGCTCTGGTCCCCGGGGTATATTGGACAAATTGTGATGGTCGAGTGCTGCATGGCTAAAATGTAGCCGATGGCTAAGTGCTACACGCCTAAAATATAACCGATGGCCGAGTGCTGCAAGCCTAAAATGTAGCCAATGCTTTAGAATGTATAGCGAACACATTTCTTTCATCATTCTCTCGCATCATTAGCTAGTACGACCTACTCGCTCTGGTCTGCAAAGATAAATAAAAATAATAAAATGTACAAAATATAATTAGTGTAAACATGTGACCCAGGCGATCCTAGATGTCCCCTTTCCTCTCATGTTTCTGTTTCATTGCAAGTACATGTCTTCCCCCCATCCATTATCGTTTACATTGTTTATCTGCCTGTTATAGTGATGTATGATTTCATTTGTTGAACTGTACGTTCACATTTGCTATCTCTCCTTTCAAATGAGAACACACTAATGCCCGATGAGACTAAGTAGGCCATATAAGTATAATAGGTAGCTGATATCGCATACAAAGTTTGGGACTTGGACTTAGCGTGATCATATGTATGAGAAGGGAGTTTTGTTCTATTTTTGAAAATTGTATAAATTATGTCCTATGATGTTATTGATGTTTATGTGAATGGACGAAGGTTTAGTTTCAGCTATATATGTTGGTTGTTATGTTTTTGCAGGTTTTTCTTATTGTGGACGTGGTTGGGGTTCCTAGTTGGCATCCTTCCTAGCTGGCATTGTACTGGAGTTATAATGTCCATGCCACCCCTCTTGTTGTGGCATTTAGATCCTATGTAGTGCAATAAATTGTGAAATTGTGTTGTTGTGTTGCGGATTTTGTTCTGGATTATTTTACAGGCTTGATTACAGGTGTTTGTATTTTGGCAAACGTCCAATTTATAAATAAAACTCTGCCCAATTTTCTACAGAAATCTTATATTATTATTATTGGGCTTAAGCTATGTGTTTATTGACAGAGGTTATTTAAGCAAAATAACTTGATCCGTCACACCGTGTATGTGCTGTGGTTGAAAATATTGAAGTTGGGTTATTTATATGTTGTATATTTTGGTGTTAGTCCAATTGTAGAGGGAACTCTACCAAAATTTCTACAGATTTTATGTTTTAATTATTTGGGGCATTGGTATTTGATTAAGTAAGAGCAATCAATGGAAGGTCTTTTAAAGATTCATTCTGCTACAGTATCCATAATTATTGCCGTCCTAACAACCCTGAAACAAAACCATGAGGGTTTCTCATCAGATAATTCCACAGCCTCAATCATTTTCTGAATCTAAGGGTCCATACATGCTTCCACTACGTTATTCTCATTAATCTACTTCCACTGCAAATGGCCACCATGCATAGTTCTCCTTTTATTCACCATTTATAATACTTTCTCTAAAATAAGAATTGTGAGATCCCGGTCCCAAAAAACATAATAATTAGGGAGGAGTGAAGATGGCCAGAGTAATGATGGTCGAAGTTGATAAGAAGATGACCGGCCGGAGTGGTATGATGATTTGAGATGGCCAGAGCTAATGGTGGCCAGCGTATGGTGATTCGATGACCAGAGTTAATGATGGCCAGAGTTAATGGTGGCCGAAGTATGGTGATTCGATGACCGGAATTGATGATGGCCGAAGTTGATGATGGATGGAGTTGACGATGGCCAATTTGATATGACGGAATGGATTTGTTTTTGTCTTCAGATAATTCTGTCATTTTAGATACAGAAACTGAAGCCCTAATACAACTTAAAGTCCTAAGGGAAAACAAACAAACAAAACTAATATCCATAAAATTTGTAAAAATTTTGGCAGAGTTCCCTCTACAATAGGACTGAAACTAAAATTTACAACCTATTCAAATTAACCTAAATCAAGAACACAATTAAATAAATATCACCATTCATCCTACAACATACATACACAGGACCCCAAGTGTCATTCATGGCTTTAATTCAACAATCCTATCTATTATACCAAAATTCATGTGAGAGATGCCTATTAGGACCTGTACAAAATCCAGAGAACAGAATAGCAGAAGTAACTATATCTATAATATAATCCTATGGAAGCATAATTACAGTTCCCACATAATACAAAATGTGTCAAAATCATTTTTACATAGTTTCAACCATAATTCGGATATTTACAAGCAAAACTATCAGACTTTTCAAAATCTTCTGGATGACGTTGAAGCTTCAATCCTTCCTTGTTAAGCTCTCACTATGCCTATCTATCTGGTATCATCCCTATATCCTTATCTAGAGGGAAAAAATAAAGTAGTGAGCCGAAACCCAATAATGTACCAAAACATGCAAGTGAAATTCTTTCTTATAGAACATAAGTACAGATAAGCAAAAGTATAGAAATACTTAAAGAATAGAAATATACAAGAAAATAGGAGAAACAATAGATCAGGAAAACACAATATAGTAAAGCAGATATTAAGGAAATTATCAAAGAGTAAACAAGCCCCTAGGAAACGTGGAAGCAAGAGAAATCCATTCTATATATGCATCAGAAATCGTAAATTAGTAATATGAGCCTCAGAAATCAAAAACATATATTAAAGTCTATTAGTTCTAGAAATGTCATTTTATTATCAGAAAGGACCAACTAGTAGACCCTACTAGCCGAAGGAGTGAATAATTGACGATAGATTATATTTACTCCACACAATCCAATGTATGAACTGAAATATCGCTTCTGGCAGGATTTATATACAAATACCTCCCGAAGGTAGGTGGATTATGTACAAATACCTCCCAAAGGTTGGTGGATTGTCTGAAATTCTACCCTCAGGCTAACGCCCTTAGGAAGGGCGGGCCACGTAAAACTCCATGGACTGAGTTATCCTCGATTACCACCATAATGTTCTAAGATATGTTGGAGAACCTTATCAAACTGTATATCAGTGCTAGGTCCTAATTAACAAAATCAGAAACATTTTTCTCTTAATTCTTTGTCTTATAACTCACTATATTTTAAAAAGTCAATCAAATTTATACAGATAGTCCTTCAGACTGCATCAAAAATTCTCTGAAATTCAACAGTGCAGTTCCATGTAAATCTTTCAGATACAAGTAGCAACATGGGCATTACCTCTTTACAAATTAACATTTACATGTCAAATATTATGGATTTAAAGCACCGAATCTTCAATTTTCGTACCTAGGGTTTTACCAAAATCTTTCGGACGTAAAACGAATACCAAATATATATTTATACATAAGATCAGAGCTATATATTACAGTATATACATGTAAACATGAAATCTGTCTAATTAATCAAGAGAAACATGCTTCATTTATACTAGACATGGAGAAACATGATTTTAGAGCATAAATACAATTTTAGGGATATTGGAAAGCTATAAAAATAGTAAATAATGTCCAAAGTACACTTGCCTGAACCGATCTACAGTTATTTTTACCCGAATCGGATCGAAACGGATAATTTCTCCCCTTTTCTTCTCTTTTCTCTCCTCCCTCCTTCTCCTCTTCGTGGCTGTCGTGGGTTCTGCTCAAACAAAACCCCAATTTCCCCTTTTAAAACATGAAAGAAAAGAAAGCACCCGCGGAACCCCTGACTGCCACTCAAGTACCTTAGCGAGCACACGGCAACTGTCGAGTTACTTCCAGGGCCTCGCTCGAGCGTGGCAGGCGCACACCGAGCGGGGCTCTTAGTGCCTACTGCAGCGCTCAAGGGCGCGGTAGGCACCGTGCTTCTTTGGGGCAGATTAGTATATTACAACCTAATTTTCACTCTTTCCACTACTGAAACTCATTCTTCTATATATATTTAACCTCATCTTGATTATTATTATTTTAATTACTTTTGAATTATCATATTTCAAGATCGGGATCTCACAATTCTCCCCCACTTACCAAAATTTCGTTCTCAAAATTTAACGATCCTTGAATTTCATAATCAAGGAATCTTCCTAATGTCTCCAATTTATTTTTAGATTAAGGTGGTTATCCTAGAAGACCTTAAACCTCCAAATTGTCCTAAATCTCATTGTTTGACATGTACCATCAGGACTCAAATCCACAAGTCCCGAGGCAGACCTATTTCATTAACTACCCTTCCAACTTGGTTCCAAACCTTAAATGGAATACAAATCCCTCACTTTCATTTACGCTAGCCTAAAATTTTGAGCATTCCCTCTGAATGTTAACTTAAATCTTAAAATGTACATGTTCTCCACATTTTTGCTATGCACTTTGATCAAATTATTTAACTCTAAATCATACAATTACGATTCACCACCTCACTAGTTCACCCTAGCACTCAAACTCTTTCATTAAGCTTGGTTAAAATTTTGACATAAATCTCAAGTCATTATTAGACTTCCAAGACAGGATACTTTACATCCTCCTCATTTCGTTGATATGTCATCAAACCTGTAAGATCCCAATCCCAAAAAAATGATAAATACGAAGTAATTAAGTTGATGATAAACATGATTTGGCTTAAGAATAGAAAAAAATTGATACCGAAGCAAAAATGAGCAAATAGGAAGAAAATGGGATCAGCGCTTAAACGGTGCTCGAGCACTGGTGAGGTGCAAAATTACAAATAGGACCACCTAAAGGACGCCCAAGGCCGAGCGTGGGCGTGGAACTTATGTGGGCAGCGTTCAAGGACCGCTCAAGCGCCACCCGGGCACAAATTTGCCCTCCTAGCGCCTAGTTGGCACCCGAGCACCGCTGGAGTGCCACGACTGATTATAAAACGCCATGTGCATTTTTCCTTCAGCCGTTCCAGTGAAGAGCAGTGGGAGAGAAGAGCGAAAAGAGAATGAGAGAGAGAAATCCACCCGTTCCGCTCCGATTCGGATAAAAATAACGATAGATCGAGTTCAGGAAAGTGCACTTCGGACGTTATTTACTATTTTTACAACTTTTCAGTATCTCAAATATTGTATTTTTGCTCTAAATCCATGTTTCCTCATGTTTACTGTAAATAATGCATGTTTCTCCTGATTAATCAGACAGATTTCATATTTACTCATATGTACTGCAATATTTGGCTTCGATTTCATGCATGTACACGTATTTGGTATCCGTTTTGTATCCGAAAATTTTGGCAAAACCATAAGCACGAAAATGAAGGGGTTTGGTGGTTTTAATCCATAAATTTTGACTAAGTGTTGATTTGTAATGAAGTAATACCCGTGTTATGATTTGTATCTAAAAAATTTACATGAAAATGTTCTATTAAATTACTGTGGAATTCTAAAGCATTCTAAAGGAATATTTATGCAATTTCGACTGACTTTCTGATGTTCAATCAATTATAAGCTAAGAAATAAAAAGAAAAGTATTTCTAATTTTGTAAATTAAGACCCAGGACTGAAATATAGTCAGGCTAGATTCTCCGGCATGCCATAGAACGTTATGATGATAATTGAGAATAATTCTGAAGTTATACGTAGTCCACCCTTCCTCAGGGCGTTAACCTAGAGGGTAGTTTCCTGTCCCTGGTATGCCTTTGGGAGGCATCCCTATTCATATCCCATGAGAAGGGATATCCTACTCCTATTCTTAGCCTTAGATTGTGCAGACTGAACACAATCTATCCTTGATTATTTACCCTCTCAACTAGTAAGGTATACTAGTTTGGTCCTTTCTGGTAGAAAGGGGATTTCCATCACTTATAGAATTTGATATCAGTTTTTGATTTCTAAGACTTGTATGGTTTTTATGATTTCTGAAGCATGATGATAGTGATTTATATTTTCTCACGTTTCATGTACCCCTCTGTTCCTGCATATTTTCGTGATTTGGCTCACCTGTATGCATGGTCCGCCTAAAAGGAATTTCAAGAATTTACAAGTTTAATTCCGACTTGGATTTCTGCTGCTTGTCCTATTAGTTTCTGATTTTCGAAACTTGATTTTACTAGTTTATGCTTTCTCTATTTTCATACACTTTTCTGCTACTGCCATGATTGAATATTTTCATGTTTCTGTTCATTTGCACTTATGTTTAGCATGAAAACTTTATATTCTACATGTTTTGGTACCTTATTGGGTTTCGGTTCACTGTTTTATTGTTTTTCCCTCCAGATAATGATATAGAGATGACACCAAATGAGTAGGCTTAGTTTGAGCTTAGCGAGGAAAGTTTGAAGACTTGAAGTCACCCGAAAGATCTTGAAAAATCTGATAATTTAACTTGTAAATATCTAAATTGTGAATGAAAGCTATGTATTAGTGGTTGTGGCATGTATTGTATACTATTGGAACTGTGTTATGCTTCCATAGGTTTCTATTATGGATATAGTTGTTTCCGCTACTCTACTCTTTAGATTTTGTACAGGTTCTAGATGGCATCTCACATATGGATTCTGATATAGAAGGTAGGGTTGTTGTGACGGAACGGATTTTTTTTTTTTGTCCTCAAAAACTTCCATCAAACAGAAACACAATTAATGGTCTAAACATAAGGTAAGACTTCTACAGAAATTTTGGCAGAGTCTTCTTTGTAATGGGATGAAAACTCAAAAATACAATCCTGTATAATCATCCATAACAAGCACACAACTATCCATCATTCACAATTGCTACAACAAATATTCACAGGATCACATGTGCCCTCCATGGTACAAATCCATAAAAATATTTACTACTCTAACAGTTTAATAACGAGATGTCATCTAGAACCTGTACAGTAAATCCAGAGTATATAGCGGAAGTAAACTAAGAACCTGCAGAAGCATAGCTTTTTCCCTTTTACAGTCATACATAACATATGCTTTTCATACGAAAATCTACATGTTCTAGAACATCATTAAACATGAGAGCAGTATACAAAATCACATTTTCAGCTAAGTGTTTGCATCTACAAGCTCTTCAAAAATAGCTCTAAAATACTCTAAGTCCTCAAAAAACCTTCAAAAGCTTCTGTTGGTCTACTCCTTTTTTTCAGGTAACAGCTCTACTGTCTCATCTGGAGGGGAAAAAAATACTAAAACAATGAGCCGAGGCTTAGCAAGATACATACACATGAGCAGTAAAACCATGATGCAGAACAGTCATGTAACGATGTAGAATAGAACGGTTCAGACAGAAAGCAATTCAGAAAGCAGAAACATCATACTTGACAGTAATATACTTCATAAATTAAAAATCAGTAAACAGAAATCATCCACTGAGATCGATAATCAGTCCTCAGTAAACAGAAATCGGTAACAGTAAACTGTAATCAGTACGGTAACCAATAACAGAAGTCAGTATAGTAGCCAATAACGGAAATCAGAAATCGAAAAGCAGTTAACATAGCAGAATAGTACAAATCTTGCTAGCGTACCCTACTAGCAAAGTGGGCGAGTGATCGAGGATAGATTGTGTTCACTCCACACAATCCAAGGCCAGAAACAGAAGTATCCCATCCCGAGGGATCAGAACAGCGTGCCACCTGAAGGTAGGCCAGTAACAGAATTTTCCTCCTGACCGTAATGCCCCGAGGGCAGGGCGGACGACAAATAACTCCATGGATAGAGTTATCCTCGATTACCACCGCAAAGTCCTAAGGCATACCGGAGAACTTAACCTGAGTGCATGTCAGTCTGGGTCCAAAATAACAGAAACAGAAACAGACTTAGAGCCGATTTCAAAATACGATTGAGGCCGGTTTCAATTTCATGGCATACAATATACTTGGGGGCCAGTTTGGATTCTTATCAATGAAGGGCCGGAGCTCTTTTCTTGTTAAGGGAGCCGGTTCCATTTTCAGTGCAAAAAAGCCAAAGTCCTTTCTCTCAAAATGTCGGAGTACTCAAAAGTCAGAGTGCTCAAAAGCCGGAGTGCTCGAAAGCTAGAGTGCTCGAAAGCCAGAGTGCTCAAAAGCCAGAGTGCTCAAAAGCCGGAGTGCTTTTCTCAAAAAGCCGGTGCGCCTTTCACACAAAGGACGGGGTACTTTTTAAAAGCCGAAGTTTCATAAATCCGGAGTACTTTTTACTGAAAGCCAGAGTACTTTTAAAAGCCGAAGTTCATTTCACATTAAGGCCGGAGTTCATTTTAAAGCTAGAGTTCTTTTTCCAACAAAAGGACGGAGTTCTTTTTCTCAGAAGACGGAGCTTATTTTCTCAAAGGCCAGAGTTCATTTTCTCAAAAGCCGGAGTTCATTTTCAATATAAAGCTGGAGTTCATTTTCAATACAAAGTCGGAGTTCATTTTACACTAAGGTCGGAGTTCTTTTTCTCAGAAGACGGAGCTTATTTTCTCAAAGGCCGGAGTTCATTTTACACTAAAGCCGGAGTTCATATAACTGTAGCTACAGTTGAATATCATTAAAACCCCTTTTATTTTCGTACTTAGTGCTTTGCCAAAACTTTCGGACACAAATCGGTCTCTAAACAAGTCTTATTTCATGAAATCAAGGCCATAATTCCAAATATATATACTCAGTCATGCATTTAAACCACAAATCCCCAAAATTTTGAGTTAGGGTTTGGCCATGTTCTTTCGATGTCAAAATAAACACATGACACATGCATGAAATCGGAGCCAAATGCTTCCATAAACATGAACAAACATGAAATCTAACCGATTAATTGAAGGAAATATACTTCATGTACTTCAATCATGCAACATCGACATTTTAGAGCATTTTTAACGGTTTTAAAGCATGAGAAATCAGTACAGTGAAAAACGGCATCCGAAGTATACTTGCCTTGTCGCGGGCTTTCACCTTTTTAACTAGCTCACGGATGGATTCGGGCTCCCAGGCTTCGTTCTCTATCCTTCTCTCACCAGGGACGGTGCTCCCTCCCTCTCTCCTCAAACCCTAAAGTTGCGCTGAAATGAAAAGGAGAGAGCTGGGCATGTTTTTATACTGCACCTGCCGTTCGACCGGACCTCGAGCGGCAGGGATCGGGAAACGCCACTGGTTTTTCTGCCCGATAGAAGGCTCGAGCGGCCAGCGGGCGGAGGGACTCGTGAACGCCACTGGTTTTTCCGGCCGATAGGAGGCTCGAGCCCACAGCAAGTGCCACTCGGCTGCTTGCTGAATTTTGGTATTTTTTAACTTTTCACTTTACTACCACTTTTTCACTACATGCATAGCCTCTTACTGATATTAATCAACTTAATCACATCTAGTTATTACGTTTTCAGTTTCGGGTCCTCACAGTTGTTGAATTAAAGCCATGGATGGCATTTATGGTCCTGTGTATGAGTATTGTATGGAAAATTGTGGTAATTGTATAGTTGTGTGCATGTACTAATTATGTTATACAGGTTTTATTCAGATTTATGTTTCTATTTTGTCCAATTTTAGGGGAAATTTTGCCCATTTTTTCCTAGAACCTTAAGTTGGGATTTGGGCTTCTGTTCTTATATCTGAAATGACGAAATTATCTGAGAACAAAAAAAATCTGTTTCATCACAAAACTGACCTTTTCACGAGATACATATTTCATTTCAAACATCCAACTTATGTGGTAGCCATGATTAAGACTGATTTTCAAGATATCCAGATTACAAAAATAATTCTCACAGATCCTCAATTCACTACAAAGCTAGAAATTCTAACTATAGTAGTCACCATAATTTCGATATAGTTTTAAATCATTACCTAAAATTTCAAGGCCTTAACAATTTAGAACCTCAGAATCTCAAAATTTGTATACTTAGTAATTTTCAAATCTTAATGGCACACCAAGGAGCCAACCATGTAGACCCAAACATGTCCTCCATACTCATGATGAGTGGGTTATTCTAATATGAAGCCATAGGAGCTTCCTAATTCAAAACTTCATAATCCCAATATTCCAAACACAATTATGTTTCCCGCTTAGAAATGCAACATTCTATTATCTCGAGTAATTGACCCCATCCATAATTTCCTTTCTCGTTTCCTACGAAACACTAAAAACATACCAAATCTATAAACTTTTAACATCCACTACCAATACAGATACTCGTTTTCCTTAAGATACCAAAATTTATTTGCATAATCCTAAGACAGGCCTATCCATTTACAATTTTCAAGGTTAACTTTCATCATAATATAATCATTCTGATCCCTAATTTATTGGAACAAACTATCTCCCAAGACAATACTCACAAATTCTCAAACAGAGATTTTAAATTGCTGATTCTGACCAACAGAAAGGAAACTCTAACTAGGAATTCCTCTCTTACTTGCCTCAAGGCATCATTCCACAAGCACTACAGGAAAATATAATCCTAGGATTTCCTTATCAGTATCAGAGTGCTTAGAATCTCCTAAGGTTATTTTTCCATTGTAACTTAACTATTTAATCCTTAAGATTATTAGATCAAAGTTATCTCTGAGACAATTCGGTAAATTCTCAAATGAAAATTTTCAATATCAACTATTGATCTTGACATCCATCTTCATTGAATATATCGAGATCGACCTATCACAGCCTCTAGCTTTTAGATTCATACGACTTTAATTTCTTTCAAGGGATCATTCCTAAATCCTCATTGCAAAGATTTCATCACAAAATTTCAATTTTGGGTGAAGCAATTTTAAACCATAAACTTCTCCCCCACTTTGCTCATGGGTAGCTACCTATTAATGCAGAATTAACCAAACTTTGACCTTCTTAAGAACATAACAGTCTATTATAATTCACCAGGCCATCGGGATCAACAAGGACAAAACAATTAACAACTTTTCCTCAAATCCTTGAATCCATCCTTTTTGTGTAACCGATTCTAACAATTACAAATCTTTCTCCTACTAAACACTTCTCGAACACTGTAATCGTCAAAGAACATTTGTTGGATCGCTTGTCAAATTTGGCTAAACCTCAAGTACTGCCTAACCTTCTACTGACTCAAGATCGTTCCATTAAAATGCCACATGCCCAACAAGGCATTCCCCCTACTAATTTCACATTCCTTCCAAAACATTTCATTACCATCAAGAAGATCTTACACCTACCGGCTAAAAAGAGGCAGTCCCATTTTCTGATAAAACTCAACGCCTATCCTTAATTCAATCAACTTTTCGTATCATTCAGAATGCATAAGCTAATTACTGGACATCATATCCTCTTGCTATGATTCACATGGATATCCTCGAACTCCATTTCAATTTCTGAAAGGATCCGTATCACCTAAAAATCGACTCCAGGTCATCAGTTCCACTTATTCGCCATACCGACCAAATAAATCAAACATTCATTCTTCAAGCAATACATAACCGATTACTTTCTCAATTAGGCATTCGGTTACCAGCTATCTACAATCCACAAAATCCACAAAAGAACACATAGACACAATCATAGAATAATCAAGAATCTTCAAGATGATGGGAAACATATCATGCAAATCATGGAAGAAATAAAAGAACACATATATCCCAAATCAATGAAAATAAAAATCAAAATTCCATAATCAAGGGAATACCTCCATCCACCTTTGGGGCTACTTTAGCGTCTTGAATTGCTGCTACAAGTGTTTTAGCCAGGTCAGTAGGCCTCTTTGCCCCTAATCTTCTTGGCAGGGGTGATCCTTTACTGTGAGGTTCCCAAATCAAAAAAAAAAAAAAAATAGAATTAACATGAGGCTAGGAAGATCTCTCTACATAATATTAGAGTATTAAATGTATGTAGAAGAACTTGATAAAAAACTTGGAACTTTTGATGTTGAAAATGCCACACGCAGCTCCCCCGCTCGCCTCACGCTCGAGTCCGCTCGAGCCCAGAATCCAATAGCCCCGTCGCCTAATGTGCGCTCGAGAACCGCTAAAGCACATGTTCCAGAACCTTCCGGAAAGCTCCCGCGCTCGCTAGCCGCATGAGCAAATTTTCCAGAACCTTCCGGAAAGCTCCCGCGCTCGCTAGCCGCATGAGCAAATTTTCCAGAACCTTCCGGAAAGCTCTCGCGCTCGCTGGCCGCTCGAGAACCAAAACCGGCCGCTCGCTGCTCACTCGCCGGGCGCTCGAGTGGCCCGACGACTATAAATATGCGGCCAGCCATTTGCGAGGGGAGTCAGGGGAGAGGAAGAGAGAGAGAAAGGGAGAGAGAAAGAGAGAGAGGAGGAGCCACATGAAGAAGAAGGAAGGAAAATGGAGGCTTTCAAGTCCGATTCCGAGCTCAAGTTAGTTGGAGAAAATGTGGAGCATATCGAAGCAAGTGTTCTCATACTCACTGTTTGTTCCCTTGTTTTGACGGAATGGATTATTTTCCATTGAATAACCTCCGCCAATGCCTAAACTCACCCTAGAGCTCATAATTAACCTATGGACTCTACAGAAAATCCGGCAGAGTTTCCTCTGCAACTGGACGAAAACCGAAATACAACCTGCTTAAATATCATTCTATACAAGCACACATCTAATCCAGAGGCTTAACTCAAAGCCTACAACATGCCACACAGGATCACAACACAGTCATATCATCCATGGCCCCAACACAGTACACAACCTACAGTACTGGA
Organism: Nepenthes mirabilis; assembly: GCA_025585075.1. NCBI lineage: Eukaryota > Viridiplantae > Streptophyta > Magnoliopsida > Caryophyllales > Nepenthaceae > Nepenthes > Nepenthes mirabilis. Next base: position 241 of record JAODPA010079244.1, on the reverse strand, counting down.
TCTAGAGAGATGCCATCTAATTAAACAAAACTTCAAACATAAATATACAGACGCGGAAGCAAACTAAATCATCATACATACTGAAGCATAATAAAACCATAAAATAGCAACAATGAGCCATGCTCAACCGCGAGCGGCTGCCACAGTCCGATCCAACTCTATGACCAAATCTTCTGATCATTCGCCGTCCAGCCAATCACATCAAGCAAGTCTCTCTCCTTGCTCTATCTACCTGCGCCAG
>JAODPA010079233.1:0-27163 GCA_025585075.1 Nepenthes mirabilis | reverse complement strand
TAATACTTTAAATTTTGTAGAAACTTGAACATACTTACATCTAAAACATGTAATGTCATATTATCAGATGTTTAAATAAATTTTAGAAAAAATAGTAACATCGTGAAATTTCAACACTTCATTTCAAATAACATGCTTGTAGGTATAATTTATGAAATTTCGAAGCATATAGAATATATACTTAGTGAATTTAAACGTGCAGGGACATTATGTATGAATTTAAAGCATACTAGAGTCATCTAACCATGAAATCAACACTTGCATCAACATAATTGCATAAATTAACTAGATAATACTAAGTGTATACTATTAAAGGTATGGATGTCATGAAAATTGCAAGGAATGGGAATAAGACTTTTTACATGCAAAGTACTATCATCTTAGCTATAAAATTATGCTATGTATGAGTATTTGGAATAATAAATACTCAAGAAGTAGAAATAAATCAACAATAAGGGAAGGAAGGTTTGTGATACACTTGTTTTAATTTCAAATTACCAAAATCTTACTTTAATTCACTTGAATTTGGCTTCTCTAGCTTCCTCTCTCTCTTTCTCTTTCTTTTCTTCTCCTTTTCGGTAGAAAATGACTGAAAATTTGTTGGATATGACTTAAATAGTAGATTGGCACACGAGTGCGTGTTGGGAGTATGTTAGGTGCTGCGGCCAAACTTAGTGGTGCATGAGCGTTGTTTCGAGCGTGCGTTAGGTGCTGGCACTTTGCCTCGGTGCGCTTGAGTATCTCTTGGGCATGCATCAAGCGCGAATACACTGAAAGGTGCATTCAAGCTCTGTTCAAGCATCCGTCAATCGCGATTTCTCTACCCAGGACATGCATGTGTGCGCGTCAGATTTTGGTCAAGTATCCATCAACTTGATGTGATTCGGTCCTAAATTTGACGTTGACTCATTTTTCTTTCTTCTTTGACCATAATTTTAATTATTTTAACTTAATTAATCATGATTAAATTTAAAAATTGAAACTCATACCTTGCAGTTTCTCTTTAGCATCAGATGTAGTGTTTGAATGTCAAGAATCTATTAGGATATCTTAGATTGGTTTCAACAATTCTTCGAATGACTTGATCTGTTGGTTTCAGCAATGATCTTGTGTTAATTCTTATGCGTAAGACTTCCTAGATGCTCTATGAGTCTTGATCATTGAGTTTAAGTTATGTTTATTAATCTTGTTAGACTTTTACTCATTTGAAAACTAAATGCTATGGTTTTGTGCCATTGGATGGGTATGCAACATGTGTTCAAACACTAGTCATTGGCTCATATGCTAGACTCACAGATTACTATCTTTTTTTTGGTAAGTAAGTAAATTGAATTTAAAAAAAAGAAGAACAAGATCTATGTTTAGTCTCCAAGTATTTTTTTTTTGACTTAAAGATAGAATAGAGACACTGGGGCATATCCTGCGTAACATGAACATGTCATAAAAACAAAGAAAACATTATCAATGAATAGTAAAATAGTTATTTTATGCAGATAAACACCGACGAAAGACCCAGCCCATAGGCCTGTACAAAGCTGGACAAGCTGATTTGCTGGTGATCCATAGCCCACGCTTCCCCATATGCAAAATTTTGGGACTGCGCAATTCTGATCCAATCCTGAATATCCATTTCATAGCGAAGATTAGCAAAGAGGGTAAGAGAGTGATTTGTCCTGTAGGAATTGTTCTAGCCCGCCAATCAGCTCCTACCCGAACACCGAGCACTAAGGCTCAAATCAACACTCGCTAAGGCATAATTCTTACCTACTAGGAATTTTTTTTTTCGGGACATGGCCTGCTTCAAAATCCAACTTGTGCACAGGGTCAAGTTGAATGGTATCCTAAAACTCCACTGGACCATAGGTCAAACCGGCATTTTGCTCCATTGTTGCATACCTGGCGAAATGCCATCTCGGCCATTTTCTGCAAACCAGGCAACAAGCACATAGCCCAAATCGGCTAAAGCATTTTGGCATTTTACTGCAGTGGGACCAACTTTTCATTCCGGCATTTTACTCAATTTGTTGCATACCAGGGGATTTTTCGTTTTCGGCATTTTATGACAGAATGCTATACTTTCGCAAAGTACGCTCCTAGTTTTTTTGGCAAAGAGTAAACCCGCATTTTACTGCAGCATGCCATTCCGACAAATACAGCACAGCTTGCAAAAATACCATCGTGATTTTTTTATGTGGAAATAGAATCACAACAGACGCTGATCATTGAAACTCCAGTGGATCACATTTCCAAACCGGCAATATGCAGCATTGATGCATACTTGGCGGAATGCCGTCCCGTCTATTTGCTGCATACCGGTCAAAAAGCATCCACAACCATCTTGGTTTATACCGGGCAAAGAGCAAACCGGCATTTTACTACAGTTGGGTCAACAGCCATTCTGGCTATTACAGCAATTGATGTATACCGGGTAAAATACCGTCCTGACATGTTATGACATAACACTGTACCGCTAGCAAAAAACCATCCTAGATTTTTTTCCTCCTGTTGCAGTCAGAGTGTTGACCGACAATCAGAGCGCCAAGTCCAAAATAATCGATCTGGCCAATTAGCGTGTTGATTGGCCAAATATTTTTTTTAGAGAGATAAATTCCAGCGGTCCAAAGATGATTTGTCTGCCTTGGACAAAGAAACAGGGTTAGCCTTCACACGACAGCGGACAACATTAATGATTTGGGTGAATAAAATAGAGGGATCATGGAAGTGAGAATTTTGAAAAGTTCTGTGGTTCCACTCCTTCCATATAAAATACATTATAGCTACAAGGGTTAGACGCATGGATTGAGCTTTAAAATTATTCCCTATCCATTTAAAGGTTGCCCACTTGATGTTCTGGTTCCAAGCTAGGTAACGCCATTGGAGGTCAACACGGCAGTGAGTCATACTCCATAATTTCTTAGAAAAATGGCAGTTAAAGAACAAGTGATCATGGTTTTCAGCCCCGCTGTTACACAGCATGCAAGAATTTGGTAGGTTTGGGATGCCTCTGATTTGATCTAGGGTGCTTTATCTTCTACGTATGACCAGCCATAAAATGAATGCATGGGCTGGGATATGAGAGGGGCCCCAAACCAGGTACGCTCAAGAAACTTTCGCTCGAGAAGGGTGAAGAATGTAGTAGGCAGAACGGGTTGAGAATTTCCCATCAGAATTAGCCTTCCATCTAACAGAATCTTTACTTCTGGCATTAGGAAGATAATTTGGCATGTTCTCATTCAATTTGGACACTTCCATATCCAACTGGTTGAGCCAATTCCATTGGTTGTGCCTAATAATTTCCTTGACCTTAGAGTCCCAATTCAATCCAGTGACCATCTGGATTCTATCCGAAATGCAATTACTAAGCTGGCCCAGGGGATGCCAGTTGTCAAGCCAGAGGAAGGTGTCTGAGCCATCACCAATAGAGTGGAAAGTTTGAAGGCACATCACATGGCGGAGTTTCATAATTTTCTTCCAGCTCCAAGATGCTGAGGCAGGAACTTTTAATGTACATATACAACGATCCTTTACTTTATTAGCATGAATCCATAAGGACAAGATTGAGTTTGTTTTTTTGGTAAGAATACACCATAACAGCTTACAAATCTACGCTTTATTCTGTGCCAGAAGATTTTTGATTCCCAGGCCGCCTTCATTCTTAGGGTAGCAAATCTCTTCCCATGCTACCTTGGCAGTCGACTTCCCATCGGGTGTCCCATGCCAAAGGAATTTTCTAATAATTCTTTCAATCACTTTGAGAACAGAGCTTGGCAAGATGAAAATGGAGCCCCAGTACATGTGAATGGATGAAAGAATATAGGCAATAAGTTGGAGACGCCCCCAAAAAGACAGCCATTTGTTCTTCCAAGATGATATACACTTGATAACATTTTCAATAAGAGGTTAGCAATTAGAGACCATAAGCCTCGAGGTGATAAGTGGGACCCCTAAGTATCTTAAGGGAAGAGTGCCGGCTTTAAATTCCATAATGCCCTTAATTATCTGATCCATTTGTGGGTCCCCGGAGCATATGAAGATCTCACTTTTATCTTTGTTAGCTAAAAGCCCCAATAGCATTTTGAATTCTTCGAGGCAGCTATGCCGGATCCGAATAGAATTTTCATTAGCTTTAGAGAATAGGAGCAAGTCATCCGCAAAGGCAAGTATGCCTGTCCTGGTGTCAGTGCATTTCCAATGGAATTGAAACATCTCATTGCGGCGAGCGTTTGTCTCAATAATGCCATTAAGCACTTCCATGACAAGGACATATAAGTAGGGAGAGAGAGGGTCACCCTCTCAAAGTCCCTTGCATCCTTTGAAAAATCCAACCGATTCACCATTAATATTGAGAGAGAAGGTGGTAGTAGTGATACATTGATGAATTCAGTTAATCATCTGGTGGGGGAAACCTATCAAATCCAGAGTAGAAATAATAAAGTCCCAATGTACTGAATTGTAGGCTTTCATGAAATCAATTTTCATAGAGCACCAAGGAGGACCTTTGCCCAAGTGATATTTGTGCAGGAGTTCTTGGGCCAGGAAAACATTATCGCTAATGTGTCTTCCCACAATAAAAGCAGTTTGGCATTTATCAACTAGATGAGGAAGGGTAGACTTAAGGCGATTCGCAATGACCTCTGAGATAGTCTTGTAAATGACATTACAGCATGATATAGGTTTGTAGTCCAACACCTTTCAAAGGGAAACCACCTTAGGAATAAGGTTGATAATGGTAGCATTAATTTGCTTGAGAAGCTTGTCGTGATTAAAGAAGTCCCGGATTGCTTCGGTGATTGACGGCCTCACTATACGCCAAGCTTCTTTGAAAAATCTAGAAGAGAAACCATTCAGGCTAGGGGCTTTAAAATCCCCAATGGAGAAGATAGCATTATGGATCTTTTCTTCACTGACTGGGGAGTTTAAGGGGGCTTTTAAGGAATCTGGGAGAGATTGAAGGATATACGAGTAGAGCTGGTCTTTGTTCGCATTTTCATGAGTGAGGCCAGATCCCAGTAGCCGTTTGAAGTGGTCTACAATTAGATGATGGCCGTCTTCTCTGCTAGCAGTAGGGGGTGCCATCATCCCTTGTCAAGGAGATGATTCTATTGCAGTTACTGTTTCCAATAACTGCACGAAAAAAAACCTGGTGCATTGGTCTCCTCCCTTAAGCCAATTGATTTTTGCTTTTTTGCTAAATTAGCTGAAGCTCCTGATCCAAAGCATGGGAATAGGCCTCTCTACGTGTGCATTCATCTCTTCTATTTCCCATAGAAGTCAGGTTCACTAGCTGGATATCCTCTAGAGCCTTCCGAGTTCTAGCCAACTCTTCATGTATATCGCCGATTTGCTTGTTAAGAGTCTTAAGCACCCTTTTAACGTTTTGCAGTTTCTTAACAATCCTATACATAGGGACACCCGACACCTCCTCCTGCCAAGCTTCCTTTACTGCATAGGGGAATTGTGGGTGTTTAGTAAGAAAATTGTTGAAATGAAACATACCTTTCCTTCCATTGCCCCCATCAACCGGAAGTAAAAGGCAAGGGGAGTGGTGTGAAAGTCTAGATGGAGGGAAAGGAAGCTCTCACTAAACCAAAGTGCCCAAACCAATTACCGTTCACCATGACTCTATCCAGTTTCCTGAAGATGCGATAGAGGGGTCCCGCCTATCATTCCAGGTGTAAAACACACTATCATGACAGACGTCCTCAAGATCATAGTGCTTTAGGTAGTTGTCCAGGTCTATAGAGCTCTTAGCATGCCAAGTTCCCCCTAGGCCCTTTGAGGGGGGATCTAATAGCGTTGAAATCCCCAAGAATAGCCCAAGGAAGATTTTGGGACAACGCACTACTCTGCCGAAGGCTATTCCATATGAAATAGCACTGGGTCTTCGAGTTGGCCCCATAAACAAACGACAGCATGCAATTTTTATTAATTCCTTTAATATACACATCAGCATGGATAACCTGATCCTTAAGAGATCAAAAGTTCACATCCACAAGACTAGGATCCTAGCCTACCCAGATCCTTCCTTTTGAGGAATCCAAGTAGTTCATTTTCCACAGCCATTTGGGCATAATTATGCGTGAGATAGCAACGGAGTGGCATTCCCTGACTTTAGTTTCCACCAGCCCCACTAAGGCACATTTAATGGTGCTAATAAAATTCCTAACTTCATGGGCTTTGACTTTGCCATTAAGCCCTCTCACATTCTAGTAGGGAATGTTAATCACTGGAGGAAAGGACGAGGGAGAACTTCTTTTAGGCCCCTTAGGATTCTTTAATATGGAATCTAAAAATTGGAGGACTTTAGCCTATGACTATTCGTCCTCTTAGAAGAGGCTAGGAGAGTTCCTACCTGGGCTTGGAAAGGGAGGGGAGGGCACTTGATAGGGAATGGGGGAGGAAGGGGAGCATCCTTCTGATTGACAACTCTAAGTTTAATGTTAGTGACCGAATTGCAATCGGCGGAGCATTCCAACGCTTCTTGGGATTGGGCATCAGCCACTGACGATGATGGCTTGTAAACAGAGGGCAACTCGTCATGATCTGTAGATTTATCCTGCTGCCCAGAAGGAGCTTCAGTCACAGGGACAATAGGCACAATCGGATCAGAGAGGCCAGGACATACAATCCGACTGAAGTTGGTCTCAATTTGGGTATTGCTACACCTAGGGGAAACCACAGGAACCTTCCCCAGCCCACATGGGCTCTTTCCCTGTTCAGAAAGGTGAACCGCCTTCCTTGCATCAGAAACTAGGCAATCTTCTTTTTGCGAAATAAGAACATCAAGGCTACAAGGGGGCAATCTATTTTGGAGGATTCCATCCTCAATCCCTCCCCTATTTTTATCACCCAGGCAGTGGTCTTTTGGACTCCACAAGATTTTGGAGAGCCCAAAAGGTATTGGAGCAGGGGAGATGTCCTAGGCCAAAACCATTCCTTGATGGTGCACTAGGAGAATTACCCATCTTGGAGGACTCATCTTGAGAGAAGAGGTGTTTAGAAACCCTCAGGATCCATCCCATTGGCAGGTATGTCTTCACCGATTTGCATCGGGAATTAGAGTGTCCCAGTCGATTATAGAGGCTACAACGAACTGGTTTCCCTTGATATTCTATTTGAATCTCATAGCTGGATTGGGAAGGAAGTTCAACAGAGGTCCTGGGCCTAATACGAACAGTGGATGGTAATGGAGCATCAGCACTAATTTCCACACATACATGGGCGTAACTCATCAGCAGAGGTCAGTGTCTTGGAGTTGTTATATTTTCTTGGGCTCCAATATTTCGTCTTTGATACTTGAGTTGAGTAATAGAATTACTTCTTTTGATTCATGGTTATATTTAATGTTAAAGAGATTATATAAAAATATCATAGTATCAAGGAATACAAAGATTGCGACACCATAATATAGTCTATAGTTTTTGATATTATTTTTCATATCCTAGAGGATGTTGAGGTCTTGGTGTTGTGATGGGATGCTTATAGTCACATGAATATTATTTTGTGTTATTGATGGAACATTGGTAGGTGACATCAAATCTTGTGGCATACCATGTGAGTTGGTTGCGTGTAAGATCTTAGGATGGGAAAGAACTGAAACCTTCTGCATGAAATGTAATATAGGATGCATCTTACTTACCAAAAAAAAAAAAAAAAAGTAAGATCCTAGGATGTTTGAAATTTTGCAATAATCGACATAGCTAAATAGGAGGTGTTAGTACGATGGCCATTGGTTGGTGGTGAGCAAATTATTATGATATATTATTATGGGCATGCTTACTTAAAATTGTTGATTATTTGACTTATTGGGTATTTGACTTACTTTTTGTTATTTTTTTGAACTTTGCTAATTTAGTTGTAAGTTCTTGGAGATATAGATGTAGATTAGTAAGGCCATCATGAACATTATGTGAGAAGATTCAAAGTGGTCTAATGTTATATTATATTCATATCTTGCAATGATTTGTAAGTTTATACGATATGTGTGATGTCCCACGTCATACATCCTTATACTTATTATTAATATTATTATTATCATAGATAGGATCCTAACATTAGTCATAAATTATACTGGCTCTAATATCACATTATTCATTCATGATATTAGTCTAAATTAAGGAAGATGCTTACTAAATATCCATAAGAATTTAAACCTGATGGAAGCATATATTCTATATCATAACGGAAGCAATTTCATTATCATCAAAATACAACATGTCTGAAATACAACATTATACAGTTCACATATTTTTTTCGTTCTTTTCATCATCCCAAGTACAATATATATGTCATAATAAAATTATGATCACCTCAAACTTCTTTCCTAATCCTGTTCGTTCTTTATTATTTCTTAAGACTCGTCTGAAGGAAAGTGAAAACAGCAAGCGAGTGAGCCAAATGCTCAACAGTGTACATAACATACAAATGCATACATTTTATATAGAATATACATTAACATATATAAATAGGAGCAAATACATGAAGTGCAATGTATTTATCTTTCTTTATTTTTTAACTTTTATTGACTGTATTTATTTTTCCTTATCTTTAGTGACCAGGGCCAGTAGGCCTTACCAGCTAACGGAGCGGATAAATCGAAGAAAGGATTGTGTTAATCTACACAATGTAAGAAAAATATCCTAGCAATAGGATAGATTGTGCTACTTCCACAATCGGTATTGTGCTTAATTCAACAATCTAATTCTTGTCCTCCTTCTTACACCTCGAGGTGGGCAGTACTACCTATAATCCCAGTAGACGAGGCTGAAACGGACGGACCATATAAAAGCAATTCTTCAATTTTTTATTATAATATCCTAAGGAATGTCAGGGAATATCACAATCTGAAAAAGATCCACGGTCCAATTTTTCTTTTTCAATTTTGAAGGGATCTCGTATAATTGAACTTAACAGAACTTAATTAAACGTCAATGGATGTAACTAAAATTTTTTCATATTTTCATAGAGTCCCTTCCATACTTTCATGAATATAGTTTAACATAGCAAACGATATTCAAATATAATATTTCATAGGCCTTGAACTTGTAGAAAAATGCATACGGAACTGTTGCATCCCGGGTCCGCGGTTACCGTACGGATTAGGGAGCCTTCGGATTCCTTGGCTCGCGGTGGTGTCGATTGAAGGGTCCGGTCTCCATCTCTATAAACCTGGACCTGCACAACACAAACGACAAATAAGAGGTCAGGGGTCCGGCAGGATTTCTCCCACCAAGGCCACGCCGACGCTCAAGTCAGCAAATTCCCGTAATGAATGGAAATGGCGCACGCTAAGGGCGGTGTGCGGATATATGCTGTGAAAGTGTAAGTGATGCTCGTGTTATGGTATGGAGAATGTGATGAGCAGGTTTTGGGAGGCCTGGCTCCTGGGTTGCACCGCAATGGGTGGCTGACTTTCCCGTAGTTTGAATGGACGTGGGATGAGTGATCGTGAGCTTGCTATTGGTAGGTGGAAGCGAGTTTGTACTCAGTTCCCGTTTATCCCCTTCTTGGGGTTAAGTGGAGAAGAAAGCTCAGAGCTGGTTGAGTTTGATTCGGGATCAGTATTTAGCCAGTTGAAGGTCGAGAAAAGATCGAAGAGGAAGAAGAAGATCCCTTCTCTGTGGGGAGCGAGGGCTCTTATAGCCTCACCCCGGTGGACTCTTGGGCTCCAAAACGCCCGTTCCGAGGGCTTCTGCGCCGCTGGTCACTGTTGTGGATGGCCGATCATGCCAGTTGTCCTTTTGCCGTGGATAGCACGCCTCTGAGCATTGCCGGCCACGCTGGATTTCCTCCTGAGCGGGGATTGGTTGGCTGCTTGCAAACGACAGCGGGGGTCGTTGGCGCTGCTCCAGCCACTCCTCTATTGGCTAGCCTTTCTGCCCCCTTCGCCTGTTTCCCGACAACGCATTAAATGCGTTGCAGGGTTCCGTTGTCTTCTGCCAAGACGGGTTTGTGCCTTTCGACCACTAGGCTGGGCTGGCCATTCCATGTGGGCTCTTGGACTCCTCGCGGGCCGCGGATTCCTTCATGGGCTTGTTCAATCCCTCATGGGCCTGGACATGGGCCCCAACACTAGCCCCCCATGCCTGGGCCGGCCAGTGGTCGGGCCTGGCATGTCCCTTGGGCCCATTCCGTGATTTCACGCCCTTCCTCGTGTTGCGTTACCCTTCGTCGCTTTCTGAGTTCACGCCTTCCCCAGGCACCAGGGTAGGCTTTTCAGGCGCTGCCATAACTTGTCACTTCATCGGGCGAGATTCGCGTGCCTTGGATTGCGTCTGACCAACGGTCTCCCCTGTTTCACGAAGGATCCTTGCTGGATGCCGTGTCTCGTCAGGCAAAAGGATGGTCTGCACCTTGTCCATAAATAGGAGGGGTACCCATGCGAGTGGAGTTCATCCCCGAGCTGTCAGTAGAGAGGCAATGAGAAGACTTTGGCTTTCCCCACTCTTGGCGGGCATCCGAGAAGGAGTTGGATGGATCAACTGAATGCTTGGAGTTCTTGACGAAGACTGTCTTAACCCTCATCTCGGAGTTCATCTTCTGTGCTAACGAGAGTGGCTTGGCCATTCCGCCATCGTCGTGCACCTCTTCCTGGGTTGTGGCTCGGCTGACCTGGGGCAGAGCCTCGGCGGAATCCCTGCGGGTGTTTTCACTTGTAGGTGAAGGCTTTCGCCGGTGCTCTTCCCACGCGTCAAGCTGGAGCGCCAGCCATGGAAGGGTGCGAGGTCAGTAGCCCTCCGCGGGAGCTGGGTTTCTTGCCCTGCTCCCCCTGAGTGCTTTCCTGGCCTTGGTGCTTCCTGCACCCCGGTGGATTGGACTCTGGTGACTTCCACCGGGGGATGCTCTGCGCCTCCAAACCAGTCCGCTCGGCGAACAACCGACGGCTCCAGCCGTGGGGATCTCATATGGATCACGTTCGCCAAGGTCATCTGGGACATGGCATAGGATCTTAAGGGGCTTCGCACCGTAGTCTTATTTCGTCTTTCTCGTAGCTTTATTACTATCCACTTTGTATTTTGTATGAGAGCATTTGATTAATAAAAGAAGTAGCCTCCTTTTGCCTTCATTTCCATCTTGTCTATGTGTGTATTTTCCGTTGCCGGGCGTTTGGCCCTGGAGATTTATGTGTAACTCTGCGGGAGCTTGAGGAGTCGTTGTCAGCAATCGCGTCTCCAGGGGTGACCGGCACATTTAATGCCTGCGCGGCCAGTAGATGTCGCGTCGCTGAACCTCGCTTCGAAAATGCACGAGGTTTTATGAGCCTTCCACGTGTAAAGTCCCCACTGGTCATGCCTTAATGCTTCCTGTCTTTTGGAGTTGCCGCCTATTCAGGAGAAAACTTGCCTATTTAAACACGTCATTTTCTCCCGAAACCTGGCACTCCCTTGCACTTGGATGCTTGTTGGCAGTTTGCTCTTCTTGTGTGTGTTTTCTTGCCTCGGAATCAATGGAAGACACCTATAGCAACACGGAACGCTCTTCCGATGAGTCCGAGTTCGGCTCTCACGTTCCCGTGTCTTCAGGAGCCGGCACTTCAGGAGGGGCTCGCTCTGAAGCTGGCCCTTCTCGGAGTCGGGGAGCGCCTCCGGGTTTCGAGAGGGTCCAGCAGCGATGGGGGGCAGCTGCGGCTGAGGTGGAGTGGTTGTGGGCCCACGTCGCATACTTGGAAAGCGCTTGGGCCGAGTCGGAGGCAAGGGCCACACGTCTTGTTGGTGCCAATGTGGGGGCGTAGGCTCGCATATTGGCCCTTGAAGGAGAGGCCGAGCAACTCAAGCGGCGACATGAGGCTGAGGTCGCTGGGCTGTGGGCGGAGGCCAGGATCACTCGCCTTATTAACGCCGATATGGATGCGCAGGCCCGCGCATTGGCGCTTGAAGAAGAGATCGAGCGACTCAAGAAAGGACACGAGGCTGAAGTCGCTGAGTTGCAGTCGAAGCTGAGGACGAGGCTTCGACCAGAGGGAGTGAACCCTGCCCTAGAGCAGACTTATTTTGACGCCCTTAGGCTTTGTCGGAGACTGGCTTCGCTGGAGGATCCAGACTTCCGTGTGGGTGTTCTAGACCCTCGCAACTTGCTTGCCAGAATTCGAGATCAGTTGGTGGATTATCACGTCCAAAGTTCTTCCACTGGCCATTGGGACCATTAGCTGCCTCCGTCGTCGTCGTTCTTTTTTTTTTTTTAACCGTTGTAATGGGATTTGTTGACTTAATGGAAGTCGTTATTTTGTCGCATCGCTTGGCCTTCCGTATTTCCTGCTTCTTGATTGATTTCCGATTTTGTGCTACTGTGCGCTTCTTCATGGGCTCTGCTATCGTGAGCCTTTATTTAATGTGCCGGCGCCAACGTGGATCCGCGCCAGTCGACTGAAGGGACGCACTCGTCAGTCTGGCGTTTGGCCATGATTACGAACGATTCGGATCTCGCGGTGCCTTGCAAAGCCAACACGTGTCCTGATTGCCTGTGGCGGTGCCGTTTTGGTTTCCCGCCTCCTGGCTTTCCATCGCTTATTTAAACCAATCGTGACTCGCCTTCTTTCTTCTGCTGAAACTTTCCCTGCAACATACTTGTGTATCCTGAGAGAGAAATGGCGATAAAGAGAGAAAGCACTTCATCTTCCCATGCTCCCAGAGCCGTGCGTCATGGCATTCACAACACCAAGTCCGTCTTGACTGCTGGGAACATTGCTTCTCTCGTGGTCGATTATGGCCTTCCCACCGATTGGAGTTACCGTGCTCCTAACGTATTGGATAGAGCCAGCACGCCCCCAGCGGGCTTCATCACGGTGTACGAGCACCATCTGAGGGGAGGGCTTCGTTACCCGACGCACTGCACGCTGTATGCGGTGGTGGACGCGCTGGGAGTTCCGATGGCAAGGCTGCACCCCAATGCCTTGCGTTATCTGGTGTCTCTGTGCATTTTTGCCCACCTTCACGGTTGCACTTTTGATGCCAAGGTGGCGAGATTGATCTGTCAGTTCATGGAGTCGGAGGATTGGGTGTCGATGTCCCCCAAGGCGGGGTTTCGCTTTCGTGGTACCAACCCTGACTCGGTGAAGGGCTGGAAGGAGCGCTTCTTCTTTTTGCAGGAGCCCCCTGACTCTGAGCTCCCGAGGGTGTGGGGCCCAATTTCAGAGTATTTTCATGAGAAGCCAACTGCTGAGGACGTCGCAGAGTCAGAGGAGCTGTATCTGCTATCAAGTTTGAAGAGGCAAAGTTCTCGATTCAGGGTTACTTCCTTACCTCCATCACGTTCGAGGCCTGCAAATGGGGATCTCCTTCGGGATGGGCGATCGCTGGGCCAGGTAAGGAAGGTCCTGGAGATACAGCCGCTTCTCCACCGTCCGGGGGGATCGATGAGGAAAGCTGCTCATTGCTGGAGTCATCGACGGACGATGATTAGGACAAGGCCGCCCTTAAGAGGCTAAGGGAGGCCGAGGGGACCTCCACGAGGAGGTCCAGGAGACAGATTTCCAATCCTTCTGTTGTGGGGGAAAGTCCAGTTTCGTAGAGGCCTGCGCGCACGGGTCTCCAGGGGGAAGCCGTCGAACCGTCGTTGACCTCGGTCGTGGGACCAACTGCTCGCGAAGTCTGCGAGGTGGAGTTTCTACCCACTGGGAGTCCCCTCGCTCGCTCTGCTGCTGAGGCGCAGGATGATATCGTCGTCCTTGAGGGCCCGGAGGGGCCATTCACAACCACGCCCATGCTGATACCGGAGACCAGGGAACCTGTAGAGCCAACAATGATCTTCGTGGAGCCCATCTCAGAATACAGGCCTCCTGAAGGTTTGGTCCCGTCTCCAGAGGATGGTGCCGTGCTCGCTGCTGATCCATTTCAGGCTGACGAAGGGGAAGCTGGGAAGTCCTTGCGGCAGGAGCCGCCGAGCATTCCTACCGCCGCCTCCCTTCCAGCCAGCCCGCCTCCAGCAGGCGAAGGAGCGGAACCTCGAGGAGAGGCTCTTTCGGGTGATCCTACACGCTCTCCGTGTGCTATTCCCTCTCAGGTACGGTTGCTTCTATCTGGCTTTCTTCTATTGCGGCCTGCTTTGGGAGTGTTTTTGACGTTGCTCCTTATGCAGGCTCCAGGCAGAGCCAACCCTTTTCATGCGCTGGCTGCCCTCCTTCACGGGGACTTGCAGCAGGCCGTCTCTAGCGGGAGCACCCAATTCGCATCTCTTGAAGAGGAGAATAAGCACCTGCAGCAGAGAGTGGTGCAGCTGAAAGCCCTACTAGTCGCCTCGGAGGAGTGTGTTGCCAGGTTGGTAAAAGATATGGTCGGCCGGTACTCTCCGTTGGAAACAAGGATAGCGTTGGAGGCTTGGTTCTGGGACGGTATCCGCCTGTGCCGCAGGATCGCCTCCTTGATGACTCCCCACGTCCCTGAGGGCGTCTTTCACCCAGGGAATGTCGGGATTCAGGAGGCATCTCGCCTGAAGAACTTTCACGAGGAGGCTGGTCCGTCAAGTCTACCCGATTAGCCTCCATTTTTGTTGGTCGTTTGATTGTTTTCTATTCTTGTATCAGCCTTGCTCCGCATGTATGAATGAAAAGTGTCTTTCTCTTCTTTGCACTTGTGCTTCTTTTATCGTGGAATGTCGCTTGCAGTCTTTGTTTACTGTAATCTGTTGGACTGCTTCTCATGCTTGAGTGCTAGGCTCTTTAGAGCCGTCGTTGCTAAGGCCCAATCCAGGCGCCTTCTTGCGTGGTGCTCATCCTTCGTAAGAGGACGTCATCACAGCTCACGCGTTTGGGGGGCTCGATCCGGTGCAGCGGATGTCGTCGCCAAGCCTCTGGAGCCGCAGCGAGAGTCAACGCGGCTGTCAGGCCACGGTAACCGGACCCCTGGGTCTAGGACTCGGTCGCGTATGATTGCGGGAGGTGCATCGCCGCTGCTCAAAGCGTTATAATCACCAAGTTAAGGTCCTAGACCACGACCATTGTAGACTGAGGGTGCTCTCTTCTGTTCAAGAAGGTCGCCGCACGCCTGCG
Source organism: Nepenthes mirabilis (assembly GCA_025585075.1). Classification (NCBI taxonomy): domain Eukaryota; kingdom Viridiplantae; phylum Streptophyta; class Magnoliopsida; order Caryophyllales; family Nepenthaceae; genus Nepenthes; species Nepenthes mirabilis. The sequence goes on along the minus strand of JAODPA010079233.1, from coordinate 12,180 downwards.
ATTCTTGCCCCCTAAGGTTTTGTCGGTCGTAGATTGGGGACTTGGGAAGCCCCCAGGCCTGATGTTTTGACCGCCTGGGCCGTCGGCGCGAAGCCTGTTTGATGGACCGCCTGGGTCCTCTAGATGGGATTTTCCAGCCTGCGGCTGGCTGCCACCGGGCTGTCTAGCACGGGGCTTAATCTCTAGGCGGCCGCTCGGGCCTACTGGCGTGTAGCCAAGATGCAGGAAGCCGTCCCCAGATCATCTGGCGTGGGGATGGTGTCCTAAGACGATCGATTTCGGACCGCCCAGCACTGGGCCAAGGACTGATTTTACGGATGGACGCTTGTCCCCCCCGACTTAGGGGCAGTCTAGGTCGTTTGATTTGAGAATGCAATACATGTCATCAACTCACACAAATGAATATGCAGGATGATAGAAAGAGTGATTATGCTAATCAAAAGATAAAGCTCATGTCCAAGCATTCGTTATGATGTGTGCATGTGCGACTTACCTTGTCGATGTAGCATCATTGGTAGTACTTCCTTAAGTTGGCGGCGCTCTAGGTCCGCGGGACCAGTTTGCCGTTTTAGGCGCGTAGCTTGTACGCTCCGCTCCGGAGGATTGCGGAGACGAGGAACGGCCCCTCCCACCTGGGGGAAAGTTTGTTCCTGTTCACGGTCTTTCCCGCCACCTCTACGCTCCGGAGGACCAGATCTCGAACTTTCAGCGGGCGTGCCTTTACCCGCTTGTTGTAGTACCGTGTGACTCGCTGCTGATAGGCCACGGTTCGTAGTCGTGCGGTGTCTCAAACTTCCGAAAGTAGGTCTAGAATTTCCCGGAGCCTTTGCTCATTGGTGGCTGGGTCGAAGCATTCGACCCGTAGGCTTAGCATTCCCACTTCCACGGGGACCACAGCCTCAAACCCAAAGCAAAGGTTAAAGGGTGTCTCCCTTGTAGGCTCCTTCGCAGTCGTTCGATACGACCATAGCATGGACGGCAGCTCTTCAGTCCAGGAGCCCCCAGCGTCTTCCAACCTGGTCTTTAATCCGTGCAGCAGCGTGCGGTTGGTGACTTCGACCTGTCCGTTTGCCTGAGGGTGCGCCACGAACGTATGTATCAGCTTGATGCGAAGGTCGCTACAGTACTTTGTAAAACGCTTGCCAGTGAATTGGGTTCCGTTATCGGTCACTACGACCTCAGGGATCCCAAAGCGGCAAACGATAGCTTGACGGAGAAATTCCATCGCATTCTGTTCCGTGATTTTTTCGAGAGGGACGGCTTCCACCCATTTGGTAAAGTAGTCGATGCTGACAATTAAGAATTTTCTTTGCCCGACAGCCAGAGGTAGGGGCCCAAGTATGTCGAGCCCCCATTGCGCGAATGGCCATGGGGATTGGAGATAGTGCAGCTCCGTGTTCGGCTGGTGTGTCATATTGCCATGGACCTGGCAACTTTTACATTTTCGGACGAATTCCATAGCGCCTCGCTTCATGGTAGGCCAGTAGAACCCTTGCCGCATGACATTGAATGCTAGGTTCTTGCCACCAATGTGCGAGCCGCAAGCCCTAGATGTACTTCCGCCAGCGCATAATCGGCTTCCTCTGGCGTGAGGCACTTCAGGAGGGGAGTGGAGTATCCTCGCCTGTATAGCCTCCCATCCAGGATCGTGTACCATCCTGCCGTCTTCTTGATTCGCTTGGCCTCGATGATGTCGTCGGGTAAGGTCCCCTCTGTTAGGAACTTTACGTACGGTGCCATCCAACTGTTCCCTGTGTCAACCAGTAGGATTTCCTTATATTCGGCGTCGATGCTGGGTGAGGTCAGCACTTCCCTGGGCTCTCTCGCGTACTGCTCCGCGGTCGTGGCGGCCGCGTCCTAGGTCAGCGCGCTCATTGTCCGATCTCGGGATATGTTCGATCTCGAACCGACCGAACTCAGGGATTAGGGCCTTGACCTTCGCCAAGTACCTCACAAGCTGTGGGTTCGAGGCGTCAAAGTTTCCCTTCACCTGATTGACCACGAGTTCAGAGTCACTACGCACGACCAACGACCGTGCGGAACATTCCTTTGCCAGTCGCAGGCCCGTGAGGAGGGCCTCGTATTCCGCCACGTTGTTCGTGGCCGGGAAGGCCAGTGTGACGGAGTGCGGGATCTCCATGCCCTCGGGAGTCCTTAGCATGACACTAGCTCCACTGTCTGCCTGGGTAGATGATCCGTCTACGTTCAGGGTCCATACAGGAGGATCGTCACCTTCCGTACCTCCTAGGCTGCTGTCCTCTTCCTGTACTGGCGTCGCCACTTCAACGATAAAGTCCGCAGAGCCTGCCCTTTCACGGCTGGCCGGGGTCGAAACTTTAGGTCAAATTCCCCTAGCTCGATAGCCCACTTAACCAACCGGCCGGACGTCTCCGGCTTCTGCAAGGTCGACTTCAGCGGCTGGTCTGTCAGTACGACGATCCGGTGCGACTGAAAATAAGGTCACAGCTTCTGTGCCGCATAGACAAGCGCGAGCGCCATCTTTTCTGCGTGCGGATAGCGAGACTCCGCGTCAGTCAGCACCCAGCTTACGTAGTACACCGACTGTTGCCCTACCTCGTGCTCCGCAACCAACACCAAGCTGAGGGCCGCTGTCGAGGTGGCCAAGTAGAGGTAGAGGTCTTCTCCTTCGCGCGGCGAGCTTAGGAGCGGTGCGCAGGAGAGATAAGTTTTTAATTCTCTGAAGGCTTCATCGCATTCTTCACTCCACTTGAACCCGTGCGATTTGGTGCCCCTTAGCGCCTTGAAGAAGGGCAAGTCTTTTTCTGCCAACTTGACGAGGAACCGCGAAAGGGCTACTATTCGCCCTGTCAGTTTTTGTACCTCTTTTATCGTCGGTGGTGGGTTCAAGTCGAGGATGGCTCTGTTCTTCTCCGGATTGGCCTCGATGTCGCATTGCGACACGATGAAACCTAAGAACTTCCCTGAGGTTACTCTGAATGCACATTTGGTGGGATTGAGCTTCATCCCGTGTCGTTGGAGGACCTGAAAGGTCTCATCTAGGTCGCTGACGTGGCTGCTAGCGATTCTGCTCTTCACAAGCGTGTCATCGACGTAAACCTCTACGTTCCGTTTGATTTGAGACTCTAATATTTTGTTCACGAGGCGTTGGTAGGTTGCGCCTGCGTTCTTGAGATCGAAGGGCATCATCTTGTAACAATACGTCCCCTGGTCTGTCATGAACGAGGTGTGCTCCTCATCCTCTGGGTCCATCCGGATCTGGTTGTACCCAGAGTATGCATCCATGAAGCTCAGGAGTTCATGCCCGGATGTGGAGTCCACGAGCTGGTCGATCCTTGGAAGTGGAAAGCTATCTTTGGGGCAGGCCTTGTTCACGTCCGTGAAGTCGACGCACATCCGCCACTTGCCGCTACTCTTTTTTACCAGCACAATGTTGGACAGCCACTATGGATACTGGACTTCTCTGATGAATCCGGCATCTAAGAGCCTCTTTACTTCTTCCCTGATGGCGACCAACTTCTCGACGGAGTGGTTCCTTCGCTTCTGTCGAACGGGCTTTCGGCTTGCGTCAAGGCCGAGCTTGTGGACTATGACCTCCGCCGGTATCCCGGGCATGTCAGCGGACACCCATGTAAATACGTCAGAGTTAGCCCTAAGGAAGGTAATCAATCGGTCGCGCTCCACAAGTTGGAGGGACCTCCCCACGTTGATGCATCGTTCGGGCTCGGATGGGTTCAGCGGGATCGCCTTAGTTTCCTCTCCGGATTGGGCCTGTTGCAGCGAGGTCTCGTCGCGGAGATCAACGTCTTCATCGGGGTAGCATGGTGCCACAGGGTTGATCTGGGAGAGGTAGCACGTACGTCCCAATATCTGATCCCCGAGGACTTCATCCACGCCCCATGGGGTACGAACTTTCACCTTCAGGTGAGGGATAGACGTCACAGCTTCGAAGGTGGTTAGGAAAGGTTTTCCTAATATGGCGTTGTAAACGGATGGAAGGTCCACTATAAGGAACGCCAGCTCTCGCGTCACAGAGCGCGGGTTGGTCCCCATGGTGACTTCCAGCCGGACTATCCCTTGCACGGGGACTGGCTCGTTGTCCAGGCCGTACAAGGGTCCGCTTGCCGCTTTCATCTGGCTTCGTTTCAGTCCAAGTTTAAAGAAGGCAGTGAGATACAACAAATTTTGAGAGCTTCCATTATCAATGAAGACCTGTTTCAGTTGGTAATCATCCCCACCACCTGAAACGAGGGTCGATACAACAAGGGGGTTGGTATGGGGAGAGGTTACATGAGCCATATCGTCGCTGCTAAAGCTAATGACATCATTCCTAACCCCTATCCTTGCTCGCTTGTTGCTGGAAGTCGGCTCCGGTTGCCCACGCCTGGCGTCCGCAGCGGCCGTGGAGGTGACCACATTGACCACGCCGGCGGCCGTGCGGGCTCTTGGAGGCTTGCTGGCCTCTCTATTAGAGGTCGTCTGTCCCTGCCCCTGGCCCTTGACGAACCGCTTCAGGTGTCTGCGCCGGATCTGATCTTCTATCTCCTGCTGGAGGGTGCGGCAGTTCTCAGTCGAGTGTCCCAGGCAGCGGTGATACTGGCAATACTTTGTCTGGTCATTGCCGCTGGGACCTTTCGGCGTCTTTGGTCACTTTAAGAACTTCTCATCCTGGATCTGCATCAGGATGTTCGTGCGGCTGTCGTTGAGAGGGGTCAGGGAGGCTCTGCTGTAGTCTTTTCTGGGCCCCGGCGGGGGCCGCTGCTGCTTTTGGTAGGAAGCGCTGGCTGTCACCGTCCCTTTTTCTTCCACCAGATGCTTTGGGGGCTTCCGGGGGCCGATCTGCTTGCTCGGGACGCTTCGCCTCGTTAGCCTCTTCGGCCGTGATGTACGCCTGGGTGATGGTCTCAGTCTCCCTGAAAGTCTAAGGGCACTAGTGCGACAGGTTCTTGAAGAAGTCGCTTATCGCCAGAGTAGCGACGAAGGCGTTAAGTTTTAGCTCGTTGGAGAGATGGGGGATCCGTCGTGCCTCGGTGATGAAACGGTCCAGGAACTGCTTCAGACTCTCATCTGACCATTGACGGAGGTGGACCAGGTGCCATGATTGCCTCTCCTCCCTTCGGCTGGAGGTGAACTGGCTCAAGAAGCTGTCAGCAAGCTCGTAAAATGAGCGTATGGAGTTCGGGGGGAGACCGTGGAACCAGAGCAACGCGTCCCCCCTGAGAGTGACGGGAAAGCACTGGCACATCATGGCCTTGCTCACCCCTTGCAGAGATAGGTGGGTACGGAAGCAGTTGAGGTGGTCCATTGGGTCCTTGCTTCCGTCGTACCCCTCCAGGACCGGCATCTTGAACTGGCTCGGCAACGGCTGCATCTATAAGTCCATGGTGAAGGGCGATCTGTGGAGGTCGGCGGAGGATGGCGTGGGTTTCTCCCTGTGCAGGGTGTCCCACAGCACTTTGACTTTCTCCTCCATTGACGGATCCGTAGAGCCTCTCCGCGCATTAATAACGTTGCGGAGCTCCGTGTTGCCCTGGTGATGCGTTTGAGCTCATCGGGGATGGCGACTTTCTGCCTGCGTGGCTCGTTCGCCGTTGGAGCACGCCGCGGTTGGTCTCCCGTTGCCGTGCGAGTTGCGGGGGTTGCACCCATTTGGGCTCTCCTCCCGATCATTGGGGGAGGGATGACTTTCCGCTTCGTTCTGATCGTTTCCACTTGGGGCCGCCGGGGCTGCGGCGTGGTCTCGCCGGTTGGCTCGCCTCCTGCGAGCAGCTTCTCGACGCCTCTCTCTCCTGGAGGTGGAGGTCTGAGATGCCGGAGGGGCTATCCCTGGCCAGGCAGTCCCTGTGTTCTCGCATAGGGCGCGGAGAACTAGCTTCACATCGCCCACGTCTGCAGCAAGGCGGTGGACGTCGGGCTCCGGTCGGTCGGTCGCTTGGTTCCCAGCTGGGGGAGCTTCATCTCGGGCGACGACCTCCATCGCCGGAGCACTAGCTTGTGCTCGAGTGTTTACCATCATCTGACGTTCAGCAATGGGGTGGGAAAGAGACACTTGACTTTTCATCAGATTCCCACAGACGGCGCCAATGTTGCGTCCCGGGTCTGCAGTTATCGTATGGATTAGGGAGCCTTCGGATTCCTTGGCTCGCGGTGGCGTCGATCGAAGGGTCCGGTCTCCGTCTCTATGAACCTGGACCTGCACAACACAAACGACAAACAAGAGGTCAGGGGTCCGGCAGGATTTTTCCCACCGAGGCCACTCCGAAGCTCAAGTCAGCAAATTCCCACAATGAACGGAAATGGCGCACGCTAAGGGCGGTGCGCGGATGTATGCTGCGAAAGCGTAAGTGATGCTCGTGTTATGGTATAGAGAATGTGATGAGCAGGTTTTGAGAGGCCTGGCTCTCGGGTTGCACCGCAATGGGTGGCTGACTTTCCCGTAGTCTGAATGGACGTGGGATGAGTGATCGTGAGCTTGCTATTGGCAGGCGGAAGCGAGTTTGTACTCAGTTCCCGTTTATCCCCTTCTTGGGGCTAAGTGGAGAAGAAAGCTCAGAGCTGGTTGAGTTTGATTCGGGATCAGTATTCAGCCAGCTGAAAGTCGAGAAAAGATCGAAGAGGAAGAAGAAGATCCCTTCTCTGTGGGGAGCGAGGGCTCTTATAGCCTCTCCCCGGTGGACTCTTGGGCGCTAAAATACCCGTTGCGAGGGCTTCTGCGCCGCTGGTCACTGTTGTGGATCGCCGATCATGCCAGTTGTCCTTTTGCCGTGGATAGCACGCTTCTGAGCGTTGTCGCCCACGCCGGATTTCCTCCTGAGCGTGGATTGGTTGGCTGCCTGCAGACAGCAGCGGGGGTCGTTGGCGCTGCTCCAGCCACTCCTCTATTGGCTAGCCTTTCCGCACCCTTCGCCTATTTCCCGGCAACACATTAAATGCGTTGCAGGGTTTCGTTGTCTTCTGCCAGCACGGGTTTGCGCCTTTTGACCACTAGGCTGGGCTGGCCATTCCATGTGTGCTCTTGGACTCCTCGCGGGCCATGGATTCCTTCATGGGCTTGGTCAATCCCTCATGGGCTTGGACATGGGCCCCAACACTAGCCCCCCATGCCTAGGCCGGCCAGTGGTCAGGCCATATAAAAGCAATTCTTTGATTTTTTATTATAATATCTTAAGGAATGTCAGGGAATATCACAATTTGAAAAAGATTCATGGTCCAATTTTCTTTATCAATTTTGAAGGGATCTCGTATAACTGAACTTAACAGAACTTAATTAAACGTCAATGGATGTAACTAAATTTTTTTCATATTTTCATAGAGTCCCTTCCAAACTTTCATAAATATAGTTTAACATAGCAAACGATATTCAAATATAATATTTTATAGGCCTTGAACTTGTTGAAAAATGCATACGGAACTTTATTCCATACTTAGTGTTTTTAAATCTACTTGGTGGCCAATTAATTTTCCGAAGCTTAAATAATTTAATTCAATACTTATTGATGTTAATAAGTCAAGTCAGGGAAGGTCTTGAGTTAGTTTAATATTTCATTCATATTCCAAAAATTTTTCGGTTCATGTGAACCGGTTCGGTTAAGGTTGGGACTGGGTTTCCTAATTATTTTGAGCCCAAATTTTTTATAATTATCCCAATATCCTTTTCGGGTCAATTGGTCATTGGTTCGGTCAATTTTTAGACAAATTTGGGCCCAGTTCGACCCTTTTTAATAAAGGGCTCAAATTACCATTTTCAGCTGAACCGGTTCGGGAAAGGCTTTGAGGGACCGGTTCACTGAGTTATATAGTCCATTTTCACAATATGATTTTACACAAGATGGATATGGGCTTAGCTATTTTGTGCCCAAATTTGAGCCAATTTGGCAATCGGATGGTGGCCGGCTCAGTTTGCCAATACAAACTGCCCATTTGGGTTTCAGCAAAACTGTCCAAGATAGTTCAATCATGCCTATTTTTGACCGGTTCTGGGTGTCCTCTTGTAGCCAAGGGACTTAGATGTTAGAATAAATTTTGTTTAGGCCGGTCCAAGTCAATATTGGCCAGTTCAGACCAAATTTCCCAAAACATATTCTGCATCAGCATCAGCTGATGCAGACAGATTTTGTTCCAATTTTGAAGGTCCGAATCATATTTAATTTGGATTTGATTTTTATGGACCGATGCTTGAATATCACCTCTAAGGTTTTATCTAACTTCTAGCACCGATTTGGCCCATTTTGGATTTGGATTGTATTTTATTTAAAATTATTTCCCCAACTGCTCAAAGAAGCAGTTCAGCAAGACCCTTGCTGTTCATGGGTCCAGTTTAGTATCCGACCCATATTTTCTTGGGCCATTGGTTTACATGGTGATATTCCACACCTAATACTAGCAAATCCATTTTGGGGCGTGTTTGGCTAAATTTCAGAAACTGAAATTTCAACATCAGCAGAATCAGTAAGCTGGTTTCGAAGCTGAGTTTGGGTCCGATTTTGAACCCCTTCTTGCACGATTCAGAGGCTCATTTTTTTACACTATTATTTCATTAAATAAGGATCATTTCACTAGTTTTGGTCATTGGCTAATTCGGCCATTTAGTGGTCGATATGAAGCAAACATCAGGAATTGCCATAGCAGAACCCAATTTTGGACACTATCATGTGTCCAAGGCCGGTTCACCCATTTTTATTTTTTTTCTTGCAACTCCTTATGAAATATGATAACTAAGGAAGCATATACAAGTATTGGATCATCAATACTCAAGAGAAATTAGCCAAAAATTACTCAATAATCAAGAAAAGGGTTGAAGTACACTTGTCGATTTATTCAGTTGAACTTCTCATTGCTGCCTCTTGGTTTCCTTCCTCTTTTCCCTTACTTTACCCCTGATTGTTTTGTGCTTCACAATCTCTCATTTCTTCCATTCTTCTACCCTATTCATGCCTTAAATAATTTGACTCATCTTATCCACTAAACCCTCGTGTCACTCCTTTAATTTCTGCATGCAGCAGTAGCTGCTTGGTGGTTGCATTAGATTGCAACTAGTATTTAGCTGATTCATCATCCCTCTGTTAGGCAATAATGAGGCTACAATTTAGGACCAGTATTTAGTATTATTTGTGGCCAAACTTATCTTAATTAAGCTGCTCAAAGAGTTGTTTGGAAGGTACAGAAACTTGGCTGCTGATGCAGCTAAGAGGTGCTGTGCATCAGCAGCCTAGCTACTGATGCATGCCACCTTTCATGCTTCTTTTTCCCATTTTTCCTATTAATATATAATGTGTCCTTAATTTACTATATTTTATACTTATTATAGTCTAACATGGAGTAAAAAATCCACCTAATTTCTCCCATTGGCACAGCTACCAAATCAAATTTGTCCTAATCCTCCTTGGTTGCTGAATTTTTCCCTACTGTCATGTAGCTGTTGCTGTGGGGTTTTGAGGGTCATTTTGGTTCTTTAAAATTTTCTAAGTGTGGGGAGGGTCTTATACACATAATACCCCATGTGTGTGACCAATTTTTCCTTAGAAATTTGGCAAAAATGGCTGCTAACAGCAGTTTTCGTCAACCGGAGTGAAAATTCTCATTTTGTCTATTATCTTGAAGGATTTAATTTAAGGTGTTCGGGTATACGTTGATAAAAATTTTAGGATATGGAAACTTAGTATAAATACTAAAGATTGTCTAGTATTAATTTCGTCTCAAACCAAATTTCTTATCATCTCCCGATTTACATCCCTGGCTTTCGAGTTTGAAGGGAAATTTAAAAGATCGGGTGTCGGGGTTTTGGGAAACGAATACATGGAAAGTTAGTCTACTTGTCAATGATCAACTAGGATTATTTATCTCAAAATCTGGATTTCCTAACACATCCCAAATTAATTCCTGGTTTTTAGGTTCAAAAATTAAATTAAAGGAATCGGACTTGAGTATACGAAAAAACTAAGACATAGGAGGCTAGTATATTTGTCAAAGACTATTTTGGATTAATTTCATCATAATCTGAATTACATAAGTCGTCTTGAATTATGTTCCTGGTATACGAGATTGCGGTCTTTACAACATGTCATAGAAGTTATGTCGTGTTATTTTTAGTTAGCATTTGGTTGTTGTAAACACTTGAAGTTTTTAGTAATCAAGCATTTATGATGGCTATTATACCTTGTTGCAAATTTTGAAATTTGACTTTTAAGGTTTTCTACATCATGGTACGGTTTAGTGTTGTTTTTGAGAAATTAAGTGTGGTCATGACATCACTTCAGGTATGATTTTGCAATGTGCACAACATGATGTGAACAAAAGTTATCATGGGTTCTCCCATTTACTTCATTTTTGAAGGCATAGCCTTTTTGGCCATAAGTGATTATATGATTAAAAATCAGATCAATTTGTTCACTTCAGGAACGATTTTGCGACCTGCAAGTCGTGACGTGCCAAAATGGTATTAGAGCTTCTCCAATTCTTTTTGTTTTTTAATGGTGGAACCCATTGGGGCATATTTGATCATGTGGTTAAAATAGGTTGATTGGTCAGGTTTACTTTATGGAGGATTTTGCAATGTGAGTAAATTAATCAAAGGTAACGGGCGTTCTTCGCTTTCTTTCATTTTTGATATTTAGCCCACTAGGCAATTAACGATTATGTAGTTGAAAAATAGGTTGATTGGTTAACTTCATTTCAAGCACCATGTTGTGATGTGCACAAAAGGTATCAAGTGTTCTCTGACTCATTTTGTTTTCGATGGCATAACTTCTTCAATCATAAGTAGTCTTGTGGTTGAAAATCTGGCCGATCTATCAACTTTAATTTAGGCATGATTTTATGATGTACATGTGACAACGTTTGCAATAGGTTATTGGGGGTTCTTTAATTCATTTTGTTTTTGCATAACTTTTCGATCATAATGAATCATGTGATCGAAAAATAATCCAATTAGCCAACTTTATTTCAAACACAATTTTGTGATGTGCACGTCATGATATGCATAAAAGGTGAAGGGTATTCTCTAATTTATTTCTTTTTCAATGGTATAACCTTTCTGTTATAAGTAATCTTGTGGTTGAAAAATAGGTTCATTGGGCAACTTGATTTCAGGTGAGATTTTGTGATGTGCACTTGATGATGATGTACACAAATGGTAATTGGGGGTTCTCTAATATATTTGTTTTCAATGACATAGCCTCTTAGGTCATAAGTAAATATATGGTTTAAGGCCAATAGGTAAACTTTAATTCAGGTTCAATTTTGCGATGTGCGCGTCATGATGTGAACAAAACACTACGGGGCTCTTTGTTTCATTTAGTATTCTATGGCATATCACCCGTGGTCATAAGTAATCATACGCTTAAAAATAGACTAATTGGTCAATTTCACTTTAGGTACAATTTTATAATGTGCATATCATGATATGCGTAAAGGTAATGAGCATTCTCTCATTTGTTTTGCTTTTGATGACATAGTCTCTTGGATCATAAATGATCATCATATAGTTGAAAAAAGGCTTATTTGTTAAATTCATTTCAAGAGTGATTTTTCAATGTGCACATCGGAATGTGCACAAAAGGTATTGGGCGTTCTCTGATTTATTTTATTTTTGAAAGTAGAGTTATTAGGTTATAAGTGATCATATGCTTAAAAAGCAGGCCGATCGGTCAACTTTGTTTTAGGTGCAATTTTGAGATTCGCACATCACGATATGAACAAAAGATGTCAAGGATCCTCCAATTTATTTTGTTTTTGAAGCAACCCTTAGGTCATTAGTGATCATATTGCTGAAAAACAAGCTAACCTGTCAAGACCACTTCAGTCACGATTTTATGATGTACACGTGACGATGTGCTCAAAAGATAACGGGGATTCTCTAATTCATTTCATTTAGATAGTATTGCCCCTTGAGTTAGATGTAATTATGTAATATCCCAATTATTGTTTTAGAAAATAAAATTGACAAATTTGTATCAATGATTATTATTAATTACTTTTGAGTTTAAAATTTTATAATTGGACTGATCTTTAGGCTGATAAGTTTAGAAATTTTGGGTCGATAAATTGGGTTAAATACTTGGGCTATTAACTTAAATCTAGATTAATTAGTGAGTTAGGTCAAATTAATTATAAACCCCTCTAACTGAATTAATATTAGAGGAGCCTTTGTGTATCAAAATTTAATGGCTGAAAATACAATTAAATTTAAAAGAAGATAAAATA
>JAODPA010079222.1:0-18889 GCA_025585075.1 Nepenthes mirabilis | reverse complement strand
TATTTCGAATATATATACATCAATTACTTATTCGGGGGGGGGGGGGGGGGGGAGGAGGAGAAGAAAGCCTTTGGGGACCAACTATAGAAGACTAAAAAGAACAGAATCTACTTTATTGTGGATGCTTAATAAACTAAAATGGAGAGGAAGCAAGTAATGTGGATGCTAATAAACTAAAATGAAGAGGAAGCAAGTAATGTGGATGTTGATAAACTAAAATGAAGAGGAAGCAAGTAAATAAAATTGGAAGAGATAAAGATCAAGGATGATAAATTATTCACGTAAGTGCATATGCTTTGGCCATCTCAAAAGAACTTCTACACCATGTACACTTCACGTCCAAAAATTGCATCATACCTGATCAGAAGGTGAAGTCCCACATACTCCTGACAAGTCATGAACATAGAGTACAGCGGTTGGCAGATTTGTCAGGACAGCAAGTGTAAGTTTTTCCAAATTGTTCCTGTCCTCTTCATTTTAACCAAAAGGGTAAGATAAAAATAAAATTCTGAGCAACGCAGAGCAAAACAAAGCAAAAGCAAGTACGTTAATCATCAGTCTCACTATGGAACGATGATCCTTGAATAGAAATATGAAAAACTCAATGCTTCCCTGACTAATGCAAAAGGACCATGTGGAAATAATATGCATATTTGAACATAGCTAAATTAGCATTCAAATGTAATCAATACGCAAATTAATTGGTTTTATAAAGCTAGTTATAGGTTGTGTATTATCATTAATTTATGTGATATTCAATTAATGATTCCAAGATTACAATACTTTGTTAACATATTGCACCCACCATCACAACAATCAATAATATCTAGCCATTCCAATTTGGTGCAAGCTCAACAAACAGGAGAGATTTGATTCTATTCTTTCTCCCATACTCCCTCTCGAGGGATATATTTTTTCAAATTTCATATCATTTGACATCTGTTGCTGCTGTAAATTGAAAAGGTAAATAACGCATAAGCCCCAATTAATAAACTCTTCCCCAAGAGTGATCCATTTTTAGCCACTGACCACAAGAACACAGGTACATTTCTAACCTTGCCCAGTCTAAGCCAAGGTGTCAGGCACTTGTTATGCCAAATGTCCACAGAAATAAGGAATTACTAACTACTTAATGGGTGTAATTTAATGTCCCCTAGAACTGATGTACAAGGAGGACTTCCAGGATTTCAATTTCTTGAAAGAGGGGGAATAAGGTTCAGAGTAATTTGCAACGTAAAAGTGGGTAAGATGCCACTGAATGCAAGTTAAAAACACAAAACAAATAGCAATAGACATGATGGGAAAGTTAGAGATTTAGGTCAGATGAAGTAGAGTAATGGGATGTTAATTTGGCCCCTGGTGAACAGTATTGGGGTATGCTGTCACATATTAAATTTATCGACTGTGGTTTGGGTTACGGATGTGTCTTTACATTTGAAAAGAATAAAAGAAGGTAAATCTTTCCTTGGAAACAATGAGAGCATGATGGAGAGCAGAAAGAAGAAAAAGAATAAAGTATGAACAGAGAGGGTAATCAACAACTTTTGCCATTGCTTGAACATAAAGCACCTAATTTGTCCAGCTAAAGCTTTCCAACAGAACATGAGCATAATGCTTGGGTTCCTAAACCAACACGAATATCTCTTTTTGATTTGTACACAGGACTGCACTTTGGTCTTTCAAATGAGAGAGGGAGTACTTTGTCACTTGACCAACCACTCAAATGACATAATAAAATCGTATTCTAAATAGAAAAGGTCTATACTAGCCTGGTACAGTGAATTGAAATCAAGTTCATAAAGTCCAGTGAGAAATCATCACTAGGCTAGCCACACATATAAACATGAAATATGGAAAACAAATACACTGGAAATCTCCACAATCTCATTCTCTATGGTAAAACAGAAATAGCTCAAGCCACACCAAAACCAACAAGATTGTTTCTCATTATGCCAAGCTATGGCGGGATGCATGGGTCAATTAATCGGGGCCATCAGGGGCTTTCTATGTTTTGTTTTGCACAGCACAAAAATAAGGGCTTATTACTGTATAATACTCTTCAATCAAATATGCATACCAATGCTTTCAAAATGCAACAATCCAAGGCATATACTAGCCAATACCATTTTGAATCTAGCTAAGCCTCCTAGTACAGACAGTGTTGTTGTGGGGTTTTGTGGAGTTAGAAACATAGTTAGGTAGAGGCGATTGCTATTGCCACCACAGAAAACCTATGCAAGTAAATCCCTTCTCCTAACCAACCTCAAAAAAGAAAAGAGAAAATAAATAGACATGGGGGAAAGGGAGAGGTGTGATGCCATGTTTCTGACTTAAGCAATCTCAAGAAAAAAAAAGTCAAGAAAGCAAAGCATATTAAGTCTCATACCATCACGTCTCTTCAGTAGGCCAGGAGTATCTGTCACCTGTAGCAGAACTAGTAAATGCAATTGCAGAGAAACAACAAAAAAGGAGGGATTACTCATCTCATCCTAAAGACTGACCTGAAAATGTTGATAGTCAAAAGCAATATGACCCATTAGAATCCCTCTAGTTGTGAATGGATAATTGCAGATCTGGAGATGAAGGACAAAATAAAAAAGCTAGTAATGGACTCCCATTCATAAGAAACTCAAGCCTGCAAGCAAGATGTACGAAAATCACAGACAACTTAAAAGCATCATTCTTCCAACTTCGATAACAGCCATTATCCATGGCTTGTTTAGTCAGTCAGTACTCAGTAGTCATCAAATCTAATCAGTGAAGAGGCATATAGATTAAATATCCTTGATGAAAGAACTGAAGCCACAGAGAACCGAGAGGGGGAGTGGTTGGGTGTAGATGATGTAGCTAGGATGTCAATGATGTAGCTAGGGTGAAGATCAACTTAAAAAAATATTGAAGATTGCTTCTATAAGACTCTCTCCCCCCTTTTTGATTAGTGACGAGGAATAAATTAAGCCAAACCAAACCAAACTAAGCACTTTCCCACTAAATGGGATCAGCTACGTGAATTTTCTACCACCATTTGACTCTGTTGTAGGCCATGTATACTTCTTAGTGAAAAAATATAAGATTCTGACAAGGTATTTTTCAACTTTTCTTGTCTTCCTTTGTATTTTTCTACAATAACCTCTTCCAAGCTCTCACATTGTAATAGAGGCATTGAACTTTATGATGTAGGGTAAGGGGAAAGAAGGGGAAGGGTAAGGAAAGGGAAAGAGAAATCAGGGGAGGGGGAGAAACAGAAGGAAAACCAAGGAAAGGTAAAGGTGAAGGGGAAGGAGAAGGAGAACTCCTAATTGGGAAATAAAAATTAAATCACAATCAAATAACTCTTAATTAGAAATAGAAGTCAAATCTCTATTAAATTAAAAATAAAATTAAATATCTGCTAATTAATAATCAAATCTACTATGAAAATAATCAAATCAAATATGCATCCCTGATATCCGCATCACTTTACATGGTCAAACCACCTCAAACATGTCTCTCACTTTTCTCTTTAGTTGGCACCACCTTAACTTTCCCCCATATAACATCACTTCAAATCCAATCTGCTCTTGACCACACATCTATCTCAGCACCTTCGTCTCGGCTAATTACAATCTTTGCACATGGTATAAAAATGCCAAATACTCCACCTTCAAATAGCATGGCTACATAATAGTCACCTCATAGTATTTTCATTTAAGTTTGAGGGATATTCGTTTATCATACAGGATCCATAAAGCACTTCTCCACTTCATCGAATATGCTTTAACCTAATGAATAATATTTTCATCAGCTCCCTAGCTTTCTAAATCATTGATCCAAAATATTTGAAATAATTCCTCTTTCATAAGCTTTTGGTCCCTATCCTCACCTCTTCACCACCTACTTCTTTGTTGGTACTATGCTTACATTTCATATATTCAATCTTTATTCTAACTCTAACATTGTTAGCTTCTATAATCTCTCATAAAATAACTACAATTTAGCATTAATGCCCTCTGTTGTCTCATTTTTCAAAACTGTCATCTGAGGAAGGCATGCAGCAAGGCACATCACCTTGAACATGTTTAGATTTTTTCCATAGCCAAGGCAAACAAGTGCTTCAAGTTAATCCCCTAATGCAGACCAACCATAACTGGGAAAAACTCAATCCCCAATGCATGCTTTACTTACAAAGGTCACTGCTCCATTTTACATATCTATTATAACTTGAATATATGCAACGAAAACACCTTTTTCTCTAACTTCTGTTGGGACTAAAAATTATTTCTGTATATTGTTGAACACATATGAGGTCCCTTGTCTTTTCTTAACTTGCTCCATGAAGTGCCTCAGTAGATAGATTGCCTCTATAGTAAACCTACTTGTCTGAATCCAAATCAGTTTGATGATGCACTGGCATGCCTCCTTAGCTTCCTTCAATCACTCTTCCCATAACTCCATTGTATAGAACATCAACTTAATACCTAAGTAGTTGACACAACTCTATATATCCCCTTATTCTTGCATTTAGGTACAATGTGTTCTTTCTCCACTTATCCTGCATCGTCTTGCTACTAAGTATTTTATTATAAAATGTAGAAATTTCCTCCGCCATACACTTCCAAGCTTCTGCTGTGCACCATGTGGTCCAATTGGCTTTTCTATCTTTCAATCTTCAATTCTTCTTTAACTTCATCTCTTCTAATACATCAGCAATAAAAGCACAGATTACCTCAGGCTAGGAGAAACTAAACTCACTCAACACCTACGTGTTCTTCCTACCTCCATTGAAAAAATTATCAATTAGCTTCTCCATCCCTCATCAACAGCATGCACTCACTCCTCTCCATCATTGATGCGTTTCATATGGTTGAAGCCTTTTCCTATTGACAAGGACAAAATATTTAAAGAGAATTTATCAACTTCTGTTGTGCTATCTTTTGCAATATGGCAGTAGACCTGAACTCACCCACCTGAGGGGGTAGCTACAAGTATTATGTTCACCAAGTGGTGATTTCCAGAACTCAACCAACTCCTAATGTTCCAAATCTATGCCCAATCCAAAGGTCAATGCCTCTGATTGTGTTACTTTCAGTTGCATTGCAGGTATTAGCTAGTATTATCTTGTGACAGATTAATGGCCATGAAGGAGTCTGAAGTCCCAAGCATGACTTGCAGAAATCACTGGCTATGATTTTAGCAAATTCCACTTTTATATGGGACTACAATTGGATGCTTGGTGTAAAGATGCTACAGTGTTGCAACAGGCTGTAGACAACTTTAAGATAAGATTAGCTGCTTGAAAGATGCAAGTAGGCAACACTTGACAAAAGGAGGGAGATTGACATTCCAACATATTGTATTTTTTCATACTCAAGCTTCAAGTTAAGAAAACAAAAAGATTGATACATCAGTTTTTTAAGGATGGCCCATGGCCATGGTGGAAGGGATGAGGCATATCTCAGGTTTATGGATTAGAAAATGCAGACTTAAAAGAGGTTAATTTATCAAGTTGAAGATGTGATCATTAAGATTATGGAGAGAGGGAGAGAGAGCGATGGAGAGAGAGAGCAAGAAAGAGAGAGAGAGAGACAGATGGCTCAGATATCTGATGGATGAACATTGATGGAAGCAATCAAGTTGTCAGGGTTAAAGAGATGCACAAGCGCTCCATAAGAATAAAGCTAAGGGTGCCTACCTGTTTGGTGGGACTGGTACAGATTTTCAAGTCATGTTTTGTTCATATTTTTGTTAATTTCTTTATTAAGTATTATAAGCTGCCATCTGTTACCTTAAAGGCCATGTGACAGCTAAGTGATTTCTAATGATTTGGGTCCATGAAAATATCGGTATCGGACAAAATATATTAATATTAGATATATTAGATGAAAAAAATTTTCTGATAATCGTAAGATAATAGATAAATATTGGCCAAATATAAGGCACATTGGCTGATGTATTGCAATATATCTCCAATACAGCAACATATCGTCATTTTGCCACAGTATTTGGAAAATATTGGTATCGGGTCCGATACCAATAGATATCTGCCAAAATTTTCATCCATTAAATGACATGGACCAAATCAGTTTTATGGAATACATTATGAAGCTGTTGAAAACCAAGTACAACTAGTATAAGTAGGATTCAGTAGTCCTGCCTATTCAAAGTATAACATTCGCATTTTGGCTGTATAATATTCACATTAAACATTCATTAAACCAAAAATACATATCGGATCTTTCTGCAGTTTTGCCTATCCTTAATGCTTTAGTGGCTGGATATCTTCTCTAAACTACACCATGAAACCTCTTATAATCCAAAATGCATAAACAAGAGGGACACTCAGAGCTTCACCTTTAAGGATAGAAGATCCAGGAGAAGCAGATAATATCAAATTATTGATCATGATGTTCGAAAGTGAGTACAACTTGCAATAGTAATCTGCAAGAGAACCAGGCCGACAGCCATGGACCCGTGGACCAAATGGGTCTTTTAGTTCATTCTCCAGTCCGAGTTGAAAAACATTCGTCATAATTTATCAACCAAAATGACCAGCACTTTTACATCATTACAGAAAATGGGAGATATATAGTTTCACTAGCACAGTAGTATTAATGCTTTGAAAAGGAGCAAAATCACATCAAGAATAATTCACTAACACTGATCAGAATTAGTATCAGATCTACATGTACCTCAGGCTTGCCAGTTGAAAGCACACGAACCAAAGATGATTTGCCCACGTTAGGAGCTCCAACAAGGCAAAGTGTTGGTTTTTCCAGATCAACAACTGGCATTGCCCGCAAAGTCTGCAAGTCATCATACTTACAAACGATACCTTGGAAAAAGTTTCAATTATATCCAGCACTAAGATTTTCCTTTTCCCTTCTAACCCATAAAGTAGAAAATTCTAATTTGCTACAAAAGTTATAATAGACATTCAGTCCAACATATATAGTACATCATCTGTTGCTTTCCACCACAATTATTCTGAACTGAATTCCAATACCTTGGCAATGTTCAACAAATCATCCACCACTCCTCTTTCACAGTTAAAAATCTCTTCAAGCCTTTTCAAACCCTACATGGACATCAAAATACAGCAAGTTTTCCAAGGCAAACTGCATGTGATAACTTTATGCGAAAAGGAATAACTACCTCAGTCAGTCGTTCCTCAGCCTCCCTCTTTGATGAGGACTGCCTAGATGATAAACACTAAATCAATATAGATTGCCATCAAGACAATGTTTTTAATGGCATCATAGCTACAGGTACGATAATGACAATGTTTTTAACAACATCATAGCATGTCAACATATTCAACAATGTTTTTAACAATAGTGACAGGTAATGTTGCAGAGCCCCAAAATCATGGAAAAACGTAGCAATTATACAAAACCAAAGCAGCCCATCCTTATTAAGAGAAAGGATAATATCTCTCAAATCCACAGTAACTACATGCAGAAATTCTTCTCAAACACTTATTATAAACAACCACTTCAGTAAATATTTCACAAAAGCCAAGTAAATATGTATGTATTCTCACTAGAGCAATACACATATACATATAAACATCAATAAAAAAAGAAACTATCATTATTCCCTCATTTTCCATGAAAAAGCAAAGACAATTATCACCTCATTCCTCCAGCTGTGTCCCCGAAATGAGATTCAAATCATATTTCCACATAATGTCAAGCATATTAATATCACCATAAAGTACATAGTTTCAACCTTTCTCCACTATAACTTCAAAACATATCTGTACAGATAGAATAATCCATTTAGACAGAATGGTAAATGGGCCTCTCCATTTCTTTACAAAATGCAAGTTAAATGATAGTCTTATTAATTTTTAAATAGGGAACTCTTTCCACAATCACATTAGAATCTACTGGATTATTTATCTTTTCAACAAAATAAGTAAATATGAGATCTGTTTAAAGCAGGTGTCTGATAAAACACAAAAAAGGATAGTAGGTTTTACCTATGAATCACCCACGGAATAGCTATTATTTGCTTCCACAATTATACAACTATATTTTATGTTTGACCAAATTGTCTTTTCAATGTACTAAGAAATAGACGGTCCACGGTTTATTTAAAGCACATGCCTTGACAAAAAAGTAAAAGAGACTATAAAATAATGCTACTCTAGTGATTATCAATATGGAACATCTGTTATTTGCTCCCAAAATCACTATCATGTATATGTGACTTGAAATGCATAGAAGAATTTCAGAACATTCATGACCAGACAATAGTTTTGAAGAAATGCAGAACAGCCATATGTTAGAGACCAAGAAGCTACAAATGGCAAACAGAAGTAAGATCAGATGAAGGTGTTCAACCTTAGCACAAAGAGAGGCATGTTCTTTTCCAACGGATACAACCTTCTTCCTCAAATAATCTACCTTTCCTAAAACCTGCCAAACCATCATGTAATAGCAATTGACCATCAGCATTATTTCAACAACATAATGCTGTTGTCTTTGGGATGGGGTATTTGAAATAAATGGACTGGAGGTAAAAATAATGATGGAAGACTCCTTGATATGCACAAAGAGATGGGAAATTTCAAATTGCAGAGGATGTTAATAGAAAAGTCAGATAACAGAGAGACAGAAATGATGGGGGAGACATGAGGATGAAAGGACCTAGTGTGATTGAATCCAGAAGTAAAACCATGCCAATTTCCAAGGACAATAAATCACAAATCCCTCTAAATATATAAATCGCAGTGAAAATTCCCAGGCCTATGAAGATGTGGCAATTACAACATAACAAACTACCTCTTCATAATTTCCATCTCCAAGTGTCAACTCGATAAGAGATCTTTCATAAGGATGCAGATGTTTTTTCTTCGGAAAGTTCTCTATATATGATCTAAGGGGAACTGCCAATTCCTGGAGATAGGAACAAACTATAAGATGGTCAAATTTCAGTTTTCTAACAATAGGAGAAGCCGAAAGATAACGATCTGTAGATCAAAAAACTAAAACCCATGACAGTCACTGAAGTTATAGTCCTACTTTCATGAACGCATCAAGTTGTTTTGCACCTTTATTTCTCTCTCGCTTAGCAATATTGGTAATGCCTATGAAACAAGTGAAACATTTGTCAAAATCATAACATTCTGCATCCACTAAGCTCCATTTGATTGGTTATAAACCAATCATGACCCTAGCAAAATGCATCATTGCATGATTAATTACCTTTTGTCGGTGAAAGCCTCTTTGCCTTTCTCAAAGCAGAATAAAGAATGTCAATAGATGGCATCACCATGGGTAGCTGTTGAAAAGCACCAATATTTTCAACTTTGGAGGATGCATTGCCCTAATTTTCCAAAAAGAAGCATGATTATCCTTGTAACCAAAAAAATACAAGTGACCAATTCCGATGGGGAAATCATAATGTAACCACTGTAAGCCTGAATGCATCAAAAGGCTTTATACTTTCTTGCAAGTGAAGCTCTCATAG
Source organism: Nepenthes mirabilis (assembly GCA_025585075.1). Classification (NCBI taxonomy): domain Eukaryota; kingdom Viridiplantae; phylum Streptophyta; class Magnoliopsida; order Caryophyllales; family Nepenthaceae; genus Nepenthes; species Nepenthes mirabilis. The sequence continues at coordinate 9,436 of JAODPA010079222.1, read as the reverse complement.
AGCATCACTGCTGATAGCAAGAACATATCATACTGCTTTCAAGCATTGAAGGGAAGAATGGAACAGATAAATCATCCATTCAAAACATATGACTGCAGATAATGCATTGGATATGTAGCAATAATATAGCAAAGCTTCTACATAGATGAAGCATATAAAATTGGTATAAAGGGTCTTGCCAATTAATAACAGGATAAAGAGCACCAGTAGGAAACAGAAAGAAAGCTGCCTCTAGGAGAGTTATTAAAGCATGTTAGAAAGTTTATGCACTTAATATCATTTTTGTCGAGGTGAAGGAACATGTCATGCATATGAAATTCCAAGAATCTGTTCTGATATTAATAGAGAAGCATTTAGGCAATTATTCACCTGTATAAGACCCAGATAAGCAGATTTAGGCTAATCACAAGCAACAACGATCATGTAGAAGAGAAAAACAACCAAAGAATAATTTTCTCCACATTTTCCCAGAGCACTAAGCCTAAACAACATACAAAAAGGTTCCACACCATCTGAACCTGAGATTCTTTGAAATCAAGTTCATACCAAAGCGAAAGATATTGTGCTGAAATATGGGACAAGCAGGCTCATATCCCATGACTATAGAAGGAAAAACATGGAAAAAGAGTACAATACACAGAGAATGTGTTGCTGATATTTTTACTGTAGAATTAATTTGATATGTGGTTCTGTCCCATGCCCCTCATTACGGATCCAAAAGCCGAAGGAACAAGTTGTTAAACTATTTTATCAATAAGATTTCATACGACACCCCTGAGAGCATAAACAAAGTAGAAGACATATGAGAAAGAATATGAATGATGAGGGAAAAGGATATGCCAGCAAGAATGACAAAGTAATGGCCTGTTTAGTAAGATGAATTGGGATGAATATTGTTTCCCAGATAAGATATACCTCGTTTGGTTGGAAGTTTTGAATTTGAATAGCTATTCCCCAGACTAATTATTGCCAGAGGAGTAGAAAACAAGATCTATAAAAAAAAAAAAGTGTTTATTTATTGCTTGAGCAAACAGAATAAGTATTCACAGCTGCCATTACCGTAGGCCACCACTTCCACCGTGGCCCCGCCTTTCTGCCCCAGCCATTCAATGGTGGGAATTTTTATACCCTCTGGAACACATAAGTAATATGTGCTATCGCACAAAGCAAACAATGCAATATTTATTCCAACCTTATTCCAAAAAAATTTTATTCCCAACTTTTCCATGGTAATATATATATCACTCTCATCTTATTCCCTTTTAACAACCAGACACCATGAAAAAGTACACAAAATGGCAAGTCTTCTCAAAACTGGGTATTAAGAGGCTAACACCTCATGATTTGACTGAGGAAGAAGAAGCCCCCCAGAATATCTGCATTCTGAATCCAGCCCATGTCTTGGAGATCCTACGAACACCAAATTGAAAAATATGAAAAATTAACTGTCACAACGACAGCACCGGTATATATTGAAATTCTTCTGGTCCTTAAGTGGCCAAATGACATGGAAGTTAGATTTCATAGTCATGTGGCCCGTGGCTTTAGACATCATATTATTAAAACCTAAAACAGCCCTATGACCTCAAACTAGGGCTTCTCACCTCAAAACAAAGCAATCAACAACGACATAGGGTGTGATGTGGAATATGAATATATTAAAATCAAGAGGACCACATGAAGAGTCAAATAGATACTAATTATTAGAATTAGCAGATATTAAAGGTATTGTCTTTTTTTGTTTCTTATAAGACTAAATCCACATATCTTGTGGCCTTTTCAGATACTCTTTGATGACCAAGAGAATATCGAGCTCGGTTTTAATAAATTAACTAAACTCTTCAAATATGTAAATATATTATAATAGAGGATCTCATTTTAGTATACATCTTAGCTTTAAAGTAGTCATGGAAATTTTTTTCATTTTTGACATTTGTACTGGTATGACTAATATCAACACGGCCACGATCAATGTAAATATTGATACCAATGTTTTAAGCCCAATATTAGATGTTTCTCCTTATTTACTATAGGGCATCGGTTATGAAAATATTGCATAGTAACCAATACCATAGCTCCGTTCAAGAGGATATCTCTTTTTCTAGTTTTTTTTTTTTCCCTTTTATGCTCCTAGGAGCTTATTTACACATCTCTGGGAGGACCTCCCAGGCATTGACCACAATACCTAATGCAATATTCATGAAATTGAATTCATCATGTGACTTTTGATAATCCAGTAGTTTAATTGATATTGCCCAGGTATGACTAGTTTTTTTTCTAGTTTTTCTACTTCAGGCTGTTTGCTCAAATGGCTAGACAGTTAGCGCATTATGATATTGCCAAAGGAGTGAGCCCAACTCCTACATAGGCTTATAAATGTAACATACACTTATAGTTGAAGGTCATTCTATAAGCAAGCAAACGAGTCTAAATTATCATGCTGTGTGCTACTAGAATGGTTATGACAATGATCACACAAGAGGGGAAAAATAAACCGATGAGACCTTAAGTAAGTTGGTTGAGAATGACTACCTAGGACCACCTAGTGTCAGGTTCAATCTACCTCTACTTCACATGAAAGGGGAAGAATTTTATGTAGGAAATGAGGACCATATAAACACATATTTTTGCAAAACATTCATATGAACAATATAAGTTTGTTATACCATTTCTTCACAGAGGAGAACTGAAAAGATGTCAAACAGAGATGATAGACACAAAACTGTTTCACACAACGAAAAAGGACCTTGGATTTCCCCAGTCGCCTCCATCTCATTATCTTCAGAAAGAGATGTCAACGAGTCAGGATTTGAAATAATTTTCAAAGGTCCTATTTACATTAATGATATCTCCTTTATTCAAACAAACAACAAATTTTCTGCTATTTTAACATCATCAAATAAATATCCTTGACCCCCCCCCCCTTTATGTAAAGAGAACACGAATTCTTTTCCCTTGCCAAAGGACTTGCATCCCAACAACTAAATCACAAATAATAAGAAAGAAGCTACTACGAGTCTTTCGTCAAAGAAGATCATGACTTTTTCCAACACTAGAGTTGTAGCTATTTAGTCCATCAGCCTATCAGCTAGATAGTTTCTACATTGGTGGTTAACAGCCTATAAATTGTGATTGTTTGTCATTGCTTCAACCAGTGGCTTGCTTGAGCCAGCCAATGTTATTAAACACTCCACTCCACAATGACACACCTATGTCACATGCACACACATAAAACATGGTGTCTTTAGATTAATGTAAAAATCTTGCAACACTGAAAGCTATTGAGCCTGATCCTGAGACATGTTTCAATATCATAACCACAAACACAAGACCAAGGTAGTCTCTAGAATACCCAAACCAACAGATTGACTAGTTAACAACTTAACCACCAGCAATGTACCAGTAGTGGAGCCACTTATCCCTTCCCCCACCCCTCTACTCCCCCATTGTCATTCTTGTTTCAAACAATTCTACACAAATTTGATTGATTATTGTGGCTGCATGACTCCGATTTTATTTTAAATATCAAATATGCATGCAAAGTGCATTTATAAAAGACATCTGGACGGACAAAGTTTGGGAAGATAATATGGAGATCCAAAGTTCAAATTCCATTGAGAAAAGACCATGAGTCTTCAAATTATGGAGGACACCTTTGTATATCCTAATAGTCAACTGACCTTGTAATAGACTAAAAAGTGAAACATAAATTCTTGTAACATTGCCCCTCCAAATAGCAATTTGGAGTTGTGTGCCTTTGGGACCAAAACAGGAATATTCGCAGTTGATATTTAAAAAACTTCAAACTACTTTATTGCTTGACACAAGAGATGGAGCAAGCATTAATAAAGAAAAATAAAGAACAAATAGCTATGACAAATCACCAGTTGCCAGTGTTGTGCATTGCTCACAGCTTCTTATCCTTTTCTTTATTCAGTCAACTACTCAACTCATATTTTATGTTTGGTTCATGTAATAGAATAAGTTGAAAATGGAATATATATACTCTTTCAATAAGATGTGAATAGATATTATATAATTTGGTTTGTGAGAAAATAAATACACCATCAGAAAATAACTACGACCTCAATCACCACTCCCATCAATGTTGCCAACACTACCAACATAGACACTGCATCAGTAGCTGCCACCCCGTCATCAGCATCACTGTCACCACCACAATAACCACTAGCAAAGCTGCCACTCTAATCACCACCACCAGTAATCACTACCATAAGGAAATCATGGGTCAAAACGCAGCAAAAAATGAAATTTATTTCGTGATTTCCATGCCAGGATCTTCTTTTATCGATAAAACAACATGAAAATATTTGAATATTTAATTTTACAAGTAAATATAAAAAAAAATCTGCAAATATATACATCAAATAAATAAGATAATACATACGTATTATTCATAATAAAGATACCCACTATATAAATGTTAAGTCTCTGTGATATCCTCAACTTGCATTGTTAAACAAATTAAATCACCATGTATGACAACTCACTCGATAGTTTTATTCTAACACTTGTAATGTTGGCATATCCCATCACCTTCTTTTTTCCACACTCGAAGGAAAAAATGAGATGCCTTCTTACTTTTTGCAACACTCATACAACATAAAAAATAAGAGAAAAAAATCAGGTATCTTCTTACTTTCTTTACACTCAAACAAAAAAGAGAATTGAGAGGTCCATGTTAATGAGAAAATCAAGAGGTCCATGTTCTCAATTAAGGGGTAGTAAAACTCCCCTTGATCAACATTAAAGAGATATTGACTCCCCTTTGAATTCCCAAAGTGAGGGGCCAACAGCTCCCCTCTTTCTACGTGCCCACATGGGTGGAGAAAGTGTATGTGTGTGGCTCGGTCCACTTTGGCCAGCCCGCCCCATGATAAAAATCCAAAATGATTTTGAGTCCCAACGATCAAACTATTTGTCAACCTAATCTAAAAATTATTGTTCACATCTGCTTAGATTATTCTCCCTACACTTCGAACATGGTTAATATATAACTCAATATTTCATAGGTTACAACAAGTGTGATATCAGAATGTGTATTACCCATTAGATTCAACATCAAACTAATAATAGAAAATATTAAATCTTATTTAACTAATCAAAACACCTTTTTGAATTAAACTCTTTCAATTCTCCTTAAAATTAATTACTTACAATAATTAATTAAGAATTTCTACAGGTCATGAGTAATACCTAAAAGTATACCATAACCATTTAAATGAAGTAAACAAAATAATCATCCATTAAAAGAACTCATCCATAACGTTACTATGTAATGAAATCCCTACCATCATCCTATGTTCCAATAAACTAAAGATATGAAAAAATGTTAACATTTATAATGTTTGTTTTATATAATTTTTGAATAAGTGATTTCATTATAAAATTAGAACTATTTTCTAATTTATGTTCCAACTTGGCCAAGGATATATGAATTATTTATTCAAATAATCGCATAGGACATCTTCCCTTATGCAATTAACCGGTGATGGTTTCTTTGTAAATCACTAACCTATCTCAATAAATTTTTTATTGTATCTAATAATTACCTCTATATATCTAGATTTGGATAGCACCAATAATATCAAAATATAAAAAACTGCATATTATATACAAAAGAGATATCAAGTTTAAGGATTATGTGGACAAATTTTACATGATGACTTTTACAGCCATCCAAGCAAAGCATCCATCCAAAATTTCCTCAATCAAGCCAATTCAATGAAATAATTTTTTAATAAGCATTTGTATATTTGTCATGATGTCTTCAACATAAGTGACCATGAACTCAGTCACCCTCCTTTAATAGGTTATCATAATATACAACAGTCTAACTAAATCATATTCCATTTTAGTGATCCCATGACCAAGAATATGTAAGGCTATAATTTTAAGTAGTCATAACTAAAAAACATGATCTCATCATAATTATAAATGTATTGCTTTAGTCTTCGAATTTTATCATGCAAATTAAAATAAAGCATTATAAAGAAAATTGCCTTTTATAAATTTAACTGATAAGAAAGTACATAAATAGCAACCTACCAAACCAAGTATAATTAACTTGTAGGGCATATTAGCACTAATAACCACCACTACCACTGCCACCATGGTCGCCACCACTACCACTGCTGCAGCTACAGCTACCATCATTCATTATGGCCACTACCAAATTCAGAAATATTCTCCCACTTCTATGAGAACAAAGAATACCACCTCCTCTGTTGTTAGTCATTCACACTTCAGTAACAAAAATTTCGTGTGATAATTATTCCAACCCAAAAATTTTAACTGAAAGGCATGGAAGAAATTATAATTCCTTCCGACCATGTATTGAGACAGTGTCCTATCCATGGACTAGTAATTGTTGACTAAACCATTACATTCCTCTTGCTTCAGCACTAAGCAACCCTAACTTCAGAATGTCGCAACTCAGTATGGTGTTGCAAAGAGATACTGCCCCAACTATGTCAATTAGAATGCAGTCAGCCCATAATCACTCTACATGAGTTCAAATGAACATAGTAGTACAATAGGTAAGTGACATCTCAGATTGTGTGCGCGTGTGTGGCCACAGGGGAAAGAGAGACAGAGAGAAGAGAGAGAGAGAGAGAGAGAGAAAGGAAACTACCTCTGCTTTGCTTTCCCCTTTAACTTTAGGATCAGGTATGTAGCTTCCTTTGACAACTTCATATGTAGCAGTCTGCATTTCTTTGCAGAAGCATATGATAGGATATCTTCTTGTACTTGCAATCTGCTTCAAATCTGGAAAGTGAAAAAAACAGTTCAAGAGCAGATTGATCAAAATATGAAAAGATGATATGTAAATAGATGGAAATTTACTTAGCACCAGGGATCCCCAGTGATCGGGAAGAAATTAAGAATGACAACGAGAGAACAATCTGAAAGTGATGTTGAGCATGATAACAACATATGACAGGAAGCAAAACGAACTTAAGCAGTTATAAAGCAATCGCAATTAGTTGAGCCGATAGGTGGCATATAAGATATCATTGGATAATTTTAACATTTCAGTAGCTAAGTTAAAGAGTGGCCAGCGACCGTGCAGCACAAATTAGACTCAGGCATTCATGTACCAGTGAGATTACGTCAACAAACCACTAATCCTAAAAGCTTAAGCTATTAGATGAAAGCAAACTAACTGCTTCATAGGCTACTCACAAAAATGTCCATTGGAATTGAAGAGTGAATTAAGTACACAATACTGCTCATAAATTCTACTCAAAGATGATCATAAGAATGTGGGCTTTGTTGGGGAAATGAACGCTAGAAGGACAATGGAATCGAGAGGAGAAACGATGATAGCAATCATACACAATAGGGAGAGAGAAGAACAATCATACAATTTTCACGTGGAAACCCTCTTTTAAATACGATGGAGAAAACTATGGAATACTTAGTCCATAGAAAAAATCTCACTACGTAAAATTTAGTTACAAAAACCCTTTATTACAGAACCCTTGAAGAATAGAATACAAGAGCAAAAACACGACTCCTTGTTTTCTGTTTCTTACTCCCCCAAGAAACGCAGCTATGTACATATATATATTTATACGAAAGCGCAAGGTGACGCCTGCTCTACAAGATAGTCTGATGTAGGGAGTGAGGGAAAAAGTAGGGAAGAGAGATTAGAGGGATAGAGATAAGAAAGAAAAGAAACCAAGAGAGAAAGGGAAAAGGAAATCACAATTGCTCAATTGCACTAAATTTCTCAAAGCATTCATTTATCAATATCTTTAAACAATAATAATGGGGGCTCTTATATAGAGAACCCTGATACCTAAAGGAAATTGAAAACAAAATCATAATCAAATAACTTCAAAAATAGNATCAAATAACTTTAAAAGTAAAAAGAGAATTAATTGAAAAATAAAATCAAATATCTACTAAATAAAAATCAAATCAATAGAAATAAAATCAAAACTAATTTGGAAAGCAAATAAAAACGAATCTTTGTCTCGAATGTCCGCATCACAATCGCGTGCACTACAAAGCCTGCCACTTACTTTGCAAGGTCATCTTCTTATCCTAAACTTTGCAATTGACTTGCTCTACAAAGTCGGTTACCAACTCTGAAAAGTTAACTACCCACTCTAAAAAATCAGCCACCTACACTAGCAAATAACCAGCTTTCCAAACTGGCTGGCCTAAGCTCGCCTTTGTATCAGTATGGATCGAACTGACCTTGTCACTCCAGCTTGACAACATCACTTCGGCCGATATTTCACTCTGGCCAAGTATCATCACTCTGGTCCATATTTCACTTCGGCCAATTACACCACTCTGGCCAAGTGTTCCACTCCGGCAAATTTCAACACTTCAACAATTTCACCACTCTAGCCAAGTGCCCCACTTCAGCATTTTCTTCACCCTGGCATTTTTCACTCCAGCCAGTGTCAGTCTAACTAATTATTTTCACTCCAATCGATACTTTCTCATCAGGTCATATTGCTGCGCACGCAAATACATGACGAACACAATTATACTTCCCCTCAGTATTATATCCATATATATTGGGCCAAACCTGTTGTCCTGCCAATTTAATATGAGCTTACACAAGAATGATCCATATCCCAATAGGCTTCACATGAATAGAGGGCAGAGCCACTTGGTAAAAAGTGTTTTAATTCCCTATCAAGAGATCACTCATTGTAGAAGCATACGCTGTCAGGCAAATACCTCATTATTATTAAAAATAAATTTAAAAAATGTAAGGGCATAGAGCAGTTCGAAAATCCTACAAATTATTAGAATCAATCACTTGAAAATTATTCTCACCAAACAGCAAGTAAAACCGTGAAACAGAAATATATACCTCTGGGAAACTTGAAGCTTTTGCACAATAACTTGTCTGACGGAATCTGCCATAGTTGGAAGAGACTGGAGGAGGCCCTACTCATTCGTCCTCTCCTCACACCCCGCTTGGAAGAAAATGATTCACAATTGGATGTATCTTCACACTACACCAGGTTCAGAAACTGAGAACTAGCAGCCAAGGCTTCTTCAAAAATATCAAACATGACGGCTTATTACTGCCAGGAACAAATCCAGAAAGCACAAGATAGTTTAGACAACTGAATTATCGCCAATAAAAATCAAAAGGTTGACGGAGAACCCGCTCCCTACTATTGTGTTGCCGCGATTCTGAAATATATAGCGAGCGAGGGAGGGAGAGAGAGAGAGCAGCTCCGCTTGCTTCCGCCGCTCCTGCGTGCAATTTGCTAGATTTCTTGGTTCAGGTAAACGTTGCTCCCTTCCGGTCCAACCGAATCAAAATTTTGAATGATTTTATCGATATTTTAAACAAATAAAAACCGATTAATTTTTTTTTTTAAATGGGATATGATTATAGGTAAAAATAACATATTTAGCCATTATAATTTTTTATAAT